>JAIPRL010004351.1:0-38952 GCA_025469235.1 Pemphigus obesinymphae
AAATTTCCGTTGTTTTCAAAGGATTTGATCCGTAGGAATAGATCCGCTGATCTTTTAGCACGTCTTAAAAGACCACGGATTTCAAGTAGTGTAATCACTATCTATATAACGAATATATAATCATATACAACTAACTTTTTTCAAACGAATTTGTTTTACGACGAATAAGTAAGTATAGGAAAAGTATGTCCAAAAAAAAAAAAAAAATATTGCCGCAGCCGGTTTCGTGGCTGTATATAATTATGTTTTGAGGTGAAAAAATAGGTCTGGGGTAAGTGGGTTAAAATATGGATTGCCAACAGAAATATATATGGCCATATGACACTACTCCGCGAATTAAGTACCAACGAACCAAATGACTTGAAAAATTATTTGAGAATGTCAGCATCAGATTTTCATAATTTATTAGGTAAGTCAAATTTACTGTAATTTAAAATACAATTTATTTAGAGGTAACTGAATTACCTAGCGTTGTCCGGTTTTACTTCGGTTCTGTTTGAAATATTATTTTAATCTTTAAAAACTCTTTATCTTTCTTCTTTTGGTATATTCCTAGTTTACGGGACACCCTTTTTTTTTTACTAACTTATGTAGTTTTGCTCAAAAATTTAGGCCCAAAATTTATATATGAAATATGTGTATATTTATTGCTATATGTATAAGTTGCGTTGTTACTATGACAACCATATTTGTTATTTTACAATTTACACGTACAATTTTGGTTTTTACCCTTTTCAACTACTAAATCAAAATTTCGAAAATCTGAAAGCTGGGAAACCTCCCCTGAAGTTCATACAACAACTTCAGAAAGTTTCAATGCAATCGGATGAATAATTTTTGAATGCATAAGAGACAAACAAACATTAATTTTTATATATATATAGATAGATTACCCAAATTTTCATTACTTTCATAAACATTTATCAAATACTCTAGGAATATTTTCTTTATATGTATTATGAAATAATTATGATTTTTACAGATTTTTATTAATTAAGATTTATAATAGTTATGATTGTCAGAGCTAATTTTCCATAGGCATTCCTTCGACTGATAATGCTCTATAAAATCGCTTAAGATGGACTTGCTCCACTCCATTATATTAAATTTAATAAATAATAATTATAAATAAGTAATTTAATATTTTATATTAAAAACGTAAAAAAATCAACTTTGAAAATATGTAAAAAAAACGAACTATATTTGATAATAATTGATAAGAAAAATAGGTGATAACGTGATAGCCCATTATCAATACTACACATTTTTCATAGGATCCGGTCTTATCATTAGTGGTGGACAAAAGATTTGATCCGTAGGACCTATTCCAACTGACTTTTCGTACCAAAAAGATTCCATCCGTTGATCACTACACACAAGCGGATTTACCAGCGGGCTTGATCCTTCAAGCTAACGTGTCGGAAAACGTTTCGGACATCCACCGGAATACGATCACCTGCGCCGGGTTGGCCGTCGGTTTTTCCACCGGGAAATTGTCGATCGCCCGGTTTTCGTTCTGCGACAAGGTGGTTATTTTTAATTATTTTGATTATGACTATTATTATTACGATCGAGACGATATTATCGTACGCTACCAGTTCGGAAGGACGAGGGGACAGACCGGCGGAAACACCCGTCTCCATCGTCGACGGTTGATTATCTGTGACGATTAGCCGCGACAGCAGTAAAAGCCGACTCGATCCGCATCGTTAACGGCAATTTTACACACACACACACACACACACACACATCAGACCGAGAGTGGCCGTACACAGAAACATTTCAGACTCGATTACCGCATTTCACGTAACCAAGTATATACCGCGTGTTACGACATTATCGCAAGAATAGCGTCACAGGCGAGTCCTCGGCCGAAACCGTGCACCCTCCCGAGTCCGAGACAATTAATTGTCCGGGGACGTCTATAGCCATTCGCCCGGCGAAACACGCTGTTTACGCCTAATCGATTTCGTCGAAACAAAATAACGCCCGTAACGCAATTGAATATCGGACGGGAGGGTGAAAAAGGTGGGCGCGCGTGTTAATTTTGACACGTTTTCCACACGGTCCGTTTGTTCGTCAAAGGCAGCCGCAAAGAGAACACATCATGCACACTGCCGCCGTTCACGCACCGAAAAACACGGATGATATAACGGGCGGCTCCGGGACATTGGGCCCGGGCCATTGAAATTTCCCCGACTCTACTACACGGTTTATAAAAAGTTTTACATAAAACGCTTCAAACAAAAAAAAAAATTCTAATCTAACAAATTTAAAACGACGATCGGCCGGAACGCACGGTTTTCGCTCGGTGCATGATGTATTTGGGACGGACACCGGTGATATTGGATGTAATGGATTTTAAAACGATATGATGAATAATGTTTTACGATAATTCACAGTGAAGTAGATCGATATAATCTAATCAGCTATTAGTGTCGAAACAAACATTTTTTAATTTCATGACACGTCAAGATGTAAATTTATTTTGTCGTATGCTGTAATAATTGTTATCGTGATAATTTAGTTTGTGAATTTCCTATTTATAAAAATTTCTCGTCATAAAAGATAGTTTTAAGAAAATTATAGTGGTAAAAATAAAATAATTACCACTTGAAAACGCTAAAAAATCACTAGAGCTCATTTTCTATCAAAAAAAATCTCAACTGCAAAACTACTACTCGGCTCCTAGTCCAAATAGGTAGTTGTTACGGGAAATAAAAGTCATTATAAAATGCTCAAATTAACAGATTTCTCATTCCTTTCGAATCGATTAGTATTTTCTTTCAACTCATAATCCAAATAAAATTAAGAGATATATTTTTTTAATAATTTTTAATCTGAGTAGAAATTTAAGTGCAGACAATGTGTTAAATAAGAGTAAAATCATGGTGCATAAGTTAATTTAAACCATATTTTATAGTAGACGTACCGACGTTTAAAATAAAATAACTAATATTTACAAATAAAAAAACTTTGATTATATTTATGTTCACGTTATTAAAAAATAAACAAAAATAAAATGACACAGTTAAACATTTTAATTTATACTTATGTATAAATATATATACTTCGATAGTTTAAACAATTGACAAATAGGGTTTGAATACAGTTATCTCATCATATAATTGGAAAAAGCACAAAATCCAGTGTAATTACATACAATTTACAACTATATATAAATTATTGTGCTATATTATCTAATATTAATATACAAATCACTTACCTTTCTTATCAGATTATAGGTTATTGCACGAGTATAAGAATTAAACTTGTAGTACATATATATAATATATATATATCATATAGTATTAAGGGACACGCTAGTTTCTATGTTCCTCAAATGATGTCATTAGTTTTGCTTAGATCGCCAGTGATCCATCTGTTTTTATTTAATGGTTGATTAGATTAATATTAAAGTTATAAAATAACAGAAGTATAGGACTTAGAAAATTAGCAGAGTACCTATTGAGTTATACTATTGTACTTGATTAAATGTATGGTATTTATTATAAAATTATACAGCTGTTAATTTTATTTATAAATATTAAAATACCATATAAGAGGGATGATTAAGATGAATGTGTAAAAAGATTATCTGAAAATACATATCAGCAGAGACATTAAATAAATGTGTACCTACTTATTATTAAGGGCAATAAATTACTAAATTTTCCACAGATTTAAAATTGATAAAAAATTGCCTAAAACTTCGAACTTCGTTCGAAAGAAATTTCTATTTTCTATACATCATATTGTACAATGTTTTATATTCTATTATTCTTCGCACTATCCACGTATTTATACATAATTTTGTGCTGTAGTAAATAATATTTAACTATATTACCACGAAAATCCATGGACGTAATGTACGAAAACGTGTCAAGTATTATGAATGAATTATAAATATACGATTTTATACTTTTTAAAACTTTAAATACTTTCAAGTTATCATACAATTATTTCGATGCATTCCTCGTGAAGTTGTATAGGTCAATGACTTTGGAATGTTTGACCGGAATTATTTTACTTCAATTAACGTCAACTAATCAAAAGGTACTTACGCAACATCAATAAAAAAAAAAAAAATACAAAGTCAATGTTCAAGTGAAAAGTTATAATCATCAACGTTTAAGTGGAGTGATATATACGATAGAGAATGCTACTAAATGAAAATACCATAATTGTAAATATATTATTAATGAGAATAATTTGGAGTTGACGTCATCTGTCAATAACCCTGAAATTTGCTTTTATATAATATGTATAATGTATATTTGTATAAGTATACAAATATATTGATTATTTTATGATTGCACAAGAATTATAACAATATTTCTAAATTTACAAAATATGTTTGTATTAAGTTATATATTTGTATGTTCTTAATTTACAGGTATATATATATAAATTATTTCATAACTAATGATTTCCCCATTTCCATACGCATATTTGAATTTAATTATTTATAAAGAGAATTAAATTTGATTTTAAATTAAGATATTTCAAGATATAAAGGAATGATGACCATCATATTTTGAAATGTATATTATATATATCTACATTTAATTTCGTATAAAATTTTGAATCAAAATTTAAAAAAAGTACTGAACTCAATACAAGAGATGGCTATGATACATGAACCCGGGCAAAATGTATTGTGCAACATAGTAACCAGATAAAAAGATCAAAATTCTCAAAACATTTTTATGTTAGTGAAACTGAAAAAATATATAATTTTCACTGATAGTCGAGGGATCACGTAATCAAAAAGTAAATAGATATAAAAATAGATAATATCATATTTTTATAATATATAATAATATAATAATAGATATAATATATAATAAATCGAATAATAGTTTAGGAATTTTTATATTTTTATCTAATTACTATGTCGCTCTACCTTTTACCCGGCTACAGACATTGGGCATCTAATGAGTCGTTGATGATCTAAGAAATGAAATTCCAATCAGCGCCAGAACTACGAGAGGGCAGGGACGAAATACTTAGGGTAAAAGGAAATAATGATAACCAGGATGTTCAATTTTAAGGAAATAGGCCATATGAACAAGGAATTTGTTTTGTACGCATTCAATATGCAATTGGTTATTAGCTAAGTAAGGGTGCCATAATTCATTCCTAACTCTAAGATGGAGCGAATCAAAGTCAAGTAAGATACATGAAAGCAGTTTACTGAATTAAATATCTTTGTGCTGCAATTGATGAATCCTAAAACTTTAAGAACTTTGCCGATAATAATGTTTATATGATGGTAAAAGTTTAAGAAAGAGTGAGATAAATACCTAGATCTTTGATGAGGGAAACACGATTAAGAATAACATCAGCTAAGTAATAATTATAGAGATTAGGAGAGTAACGTCTAGAAAAGTTATTACGTGCTATTATTCATGATTTAGATTAAGTCCCATATTTTTGGTCCAGGAGAAAAGGAAATACAGTTTGGATTGGAGAGATTAACAACTACCAGGAGATACTATATCCAGATACATTTTTATATCGCCAGCAAAGATTAGAAATTTAGCATTAAATATCTAGTTTTTAGAGGAATTGACAAATAATATGAATAAGAAAAGACTTATATGACCACCCTGAGAAACACCAGAAGATTGTACATTTATTACTGAGATAGAATGAAGGACTCTAATGTACTGTTGTCTGTTACTGATGTAGGATTTAAGCCATGGGAGGAGTTGGTTTCCTATAACGAGGGATTCAAATTAATATGAAATTAAGATTTGATGAATATATTTCTCGAATGTTTGGAGAGCCATACACACAAACGGCATAGACCATTGAAAAAAAAAATACATCAGTCGTTGCGGTGTTCAGCTGAATATTAAATGTTAGTGGCATAGAAATATCCTCGTCGATATCGGGTTTGTAAAATCATTTTTCGTATTGTATTTTCATTTTGACGATACGATGGGACAATACCGTATAGGATACTTCTCCTCGGAAATCCTGGCCTAACGACCGTGACAGGCTATTAATACAATTATTACTGAGGCACGTAACATCAGCGTTCGCGGAGTTTTTGTAAATATAATTTATATTTATTCAAAAACCTAGATATATCCGAAAAGAACAAAATAATAATATATACCAGTCCACGAAAGCTTTCGTCAAATTATTCATGAACGTTTCATTAAAAAAATAACGAACAAAATATGCAACCTCGTGGACTTCATCCATGATGCAGATCTCAATAATTCAAATCGCCCAGCAGTCATGTCACTCAGCGGCCTGCATGTATTTAATATTAAGTTGATCCATCCATCTTTCCGTCGTTCCCTGTCCTCATATATATGTACTCATATATGCGCTTTTCAATGATCGTAACACGACTGCAGTAGTTTGGCTGGTGGATACCCATTGTCTCGACGTGACATGTTGGAAGCGGTCTCCGCATTGTCCTAACGACTGTCACTACCAATACGGACTGACAACGCGACATTAAATTATATTATATACGAGAAACCGTCATCGTAGTAATGATGTACATCGTCTCTCTCATCTTATAAAAAATCCTAAAAAAAAAAAAAAATACACATACGCCGTTGGTAGTAAATCACGCCGGCGAGTGCATGACAAGGCGGATAAGGGGATCGCATAAAAATGCGGCCTTTTCTGCTCTTTAATGGGGTTTACCTACAGGCAGTGGCGGCGGACGATCGATACCCCGGCCGGCGACGTGGTTGATGAACGACCTGACAGTTTCCGCTCGCCGAAAATCATATTTCGCCAGGGTCAGAACATTAAATCTATATATCTTTGTGTGTGCGAGTTTGTGCTTTTTGGGTCATAAATCAAAATGTGTTTTACACCCGCCCCCCTAACCCCGGATTTGCACGGCCCCCGACGCCGCGACCGGATGATGTATGTGACGGGTTGAAAAGGTCGAGGTGTACTCTTTTTCCTGCCGGATCGAAAATTTATATACTTACAGATTTTCATCGAGCCAGCCGGTCGGTCGGTCCTCTACATATATATATATATATATATATTTATAAAACGTTTAACGATTGTCCCTGCAGTATTCCTATGTAGGTGTATTATAAAGATATATAAATATATTACCTATATTGTATTTTATCGGTTGACCATAACAGGCTCGCGACGAATTATAACCTGAGGATATTGCTTGTCATAATTTATATATATTACAGTTGAGTTCTATAAACTCAAAGAGTGGAAGCACTTCTATTGTTGCATAGGATGTTGCAGGCCAAGAATGTCTTACATTCGAAAGAAATGATAAATAATAATTTCTTTCAATAAAACAATAATTTTGAACGAAGGTAAGTGTAATATATGTACATAACAATAACTGTCCAAAAAAAAAAAACTAAAAATTTTATGACGATACCATAAAATATCATTTGTATTTAGGTACAGTAACTATTGTAACTTTATTTGTTATTTTCTCATTTATTAAATTTTTTTCGTTAGTTTTACAATTAAAAAGCCAGACAGTATATATGGAAGCATTTCGCTTTTCGGATGGTCGTGGTGGATGTATTATAAATTTGAAATCAATTATAAATAATTTTTTTCAATAAAATGATTTTGAGAAAAGATCGCTATCATTTTATTTTCCGAACTATTAAAATTTCCCGTTATTTTCTGTAGTTTTCCTTTACGCTTAAAGAAAATACTAAGAACATCAAAAGTCTACCTTTTAAAAATACCAACTATAATACATTTCTTACCAGAAAGATTTTTACCTAAAGAATCCTACTTCACTCTCTTCTACCCAAAAATGAATACAAGCATAAAAAAACAAATGCAATTTCATCGTTTTATAAAAAAAAAAAATACTGAAATGTGGTTAACAAGTTTTGGTTTTTTAACCATATCAATATAGTGCTACAATAAATAATTGTAAATGTAAATTTAAAGTTTTCAGTATTATAGCTTTCCAAATTATAAAAAATGTCAGACATTTTCTGTAGGCTTTCTTTACACTTAATTAAACTACTGTATGGGAAAATAAAAAAATTACCTCTTTTAAGTATCAACTAAATTAATTTTCCATCAGAAAGTTTTTTACTCAAAAACTCTTAATCACCTCCTTCTTCCCCCAAAATATGTATACATACAAAAAATATATAATATTATATACGTATATACTATATATCGGTAACACCGTGGCGAAATGGTTATTTTTAAATTTATTTAAATTTTTTTGTTAGGATTGGTTAGTTTTTTGTTACGTATATGATACCTGCTTGGAAAATAAAAAGATTATCTCTATAAAGTTCTGTCAGCATGTTCTACACCTAAAAACTCTTACTATAATATTTAGACATTATATGCCAAAAAGTGTATATATACATAATACTATTTGTAATATTATGTGCGAATATATAAGGAAAAAAAATACATCATTATAATTTTATAAACCATTACGCGCCGAATTTACATTTTGTAATCAAAAAACTTCTTTCATTCCAAAACTCTTACTTGACTCCTACTCGAAAATGAAAAAGAAAAAAAAAGAAAAGAAAAACGTAAAAAATGTAATTAAAATAAACATAATTTTAACCATCATTCGCACGACTTAAAATCTAAAATCTGCACTGGATTCAATCATACGAGTGTATATACGTATGTCTGGGATGTGGCTTATCGTTCATTAAAATTACATGCACAAATATTAGGCTCGGGTTTGTATAATATACCAATTACGATGGTTAGAGGAATCTTTTTTTTTTTTTTTTTTCGTTACATGTATGTGTGTGGTATAGATTATTGTACGTACTGGTCGACCAAGTGGCAAACCTAACCTATACACAGTCGTGTGTGACAAACGACATCTCGTAAAGTTTTCATACGACGTGTAGTGATTAAACAATTTTTATTTATTTTTTAAACATTTCCATTACCGGTCGGCGATATAATATACAAACATGGTTCGTCATACATCTACCTCATGCTTTACCTTTTTGTATTTTATTGCCCACACACATTGATAACTATATAACCGTCGTCATCGTAACACCTTGTATAGTATATACAAGTTAGCTTATAATACGTACTAGTTAGGTATAGATTTTTTTTTTTTCTATAGAGGTCAATATTGTTAACAAAGCGGTATTATCGTATATGGTTTGGATGTGTTGATTATGACGTGTTAAAGCGTGTTAACTTGTAGTTTATGCGCTGAATGGACGGATAGAAATACAACAATTTTTTTATGATATACCTACTTAAACCAACTCCATTATTTTTTAGCCTAAAAGTTTATATTGTGTGTAAGTATTTGAATAACTGCGAAGCACGTTTTGTTAATAGCATTGATAACATATCCAAAAACGTTAAATTTTAAATTACAATGGCGGTCGTTAATCATTGCGTGAAACATTATATATTTTTAAAATAGAAAATTAACACAAAATACTAGTGCTTTATTTAGCTGCAGGCTTAGGATTCATTCGTTTAGTACAGCCACAGTAGATCAGTAAGTATTTAAGAAAAAATCCCTCCAGTAGGGTGTGGAAGTACTTCGTTTGTCAGATGTCAGTATAGGTGGATGCACTTTGCTTATCGGATTGAAGGATACTCTGATGGGTGTAGATAATCAATAAAGAAATTCTGAACAAAGTTCGAGAAAAAAATCTGTGAGTAAGTTAATAACTATAATCATTTTTTGTTCGTTCAAAATACATATTAAAAACAAATGATTTAATTAATTTAGGATCAAAATTTGATTAAGTAAATTAGGTAAATGGTGGAATTCAGTTCATCATCCCTTCGGTCATCTGAATGAACTATTATGTATTATTATTTTGAATTTGAAAGCAAAAATAAACCATTGTATTCAAAAGATTATTTTGAGCGAAGTTCATTATTTGAATATAATGTACCAATTACAACTAATTAACTAATAAAAAACTGTTTATTTCAAAACCACTACTAACCTCTTTTTACAAGAAAATGTATATAGACATAAAATTAACAGCCAACATAGCTAAGAATTAAAAACATACTGAGAAATAAAACATATTATTTAATCAATTATTTTAGGTATTTATTTTTATTTGTAATTAATTTTCATTTATTGTGTTATTATAACAAAAAATAAATTTTTTAATGCATATAACATATCAGTTTAACCTTTTAATTTAAGCTTGTTAGGACAGTAATTAATTAATTTTTAACTTGATACAATCATCGAAAAATTTAGTGTGGGAGGGATAATGTTCCAGTTAACTTAACTTTATCTAGTTAATTTAATTTTTAACTTTTCTCATCCACGTTAAACGGCAATTTATAGAAATATCAAAATATAGTTTAATTATTCAAATCTGTATAGATAAGTAAATTATACATTATACCTAAACAGTGTATAGGTACGTACAACTAGAAATAATTAAAAAATTATTCCCCGGTAGGTAATATTACATTGGTTTAATTTATGTATCTATAGATGGCATGAGTTATATAAAAATAAAAAAACGTAATTTTCCAACTGATAGGTATGTATTATTGTTATAAAAACCCTTTAAAGTAATCTAGTATGCGGGTATAAATTGAGTGCATTTGACATTTGTTATATAAAATATTTTTAATGTAATTCAATGAAATTATACACAAGGTAATATGTGTGCAATTAAAACCATTGAAATGTATGGATCGTACAGGTGGTCCGTTAAAAATACAGTATACGACTAGTCTGTGACGTAAATAATAATATTCTGTAAAATGATAAAGGAATCATAATAAATTATAATATATTATTAACAATCATGAAACAATAAAACAAATAATTTATTGAAAATATCGTCAAATTGATCATTACCACATATTATATAATATATCTGATTCTTTTAACAGTTTTTAACATCAAATAACACTAATTATTTTATCATTCAAATTTTATGTTTATAGGAATATTTTTTAAATTAAATTTTAAGTGGTTATAATACTATACATTTTTGTAAATACAAAACAAATTATCAACGAGTGGTCTTCATATTATGTAATTTTGACCATATACGAAATTAAGGTTTATCTTAACCAGTGATCCTAAACAATTATACCACTCAATAAATACTAATGTTATCTGTGGATTAATTCTTGATCACAAATAAACTTGGGCAAATGATATAAAAATAAGCCTTACTAAACGTGTATAAGACGAAAAGCTCTTTATCTACTCTAAATAACTACTCAAAACTCAATAATAATTGCTATATTTAATATGATTAATATAATCATTTATTATATTGTAAATACCAATTAACTATGATTGAAATACACAAAACACTAAATTAATATTCTTATTATACACATAATGATTAGTCCCCAGTTACGTGTTCCAATATCCTTTGTATCCTTCCTAGGAACCAAGAGAGTACCTTATATTCCACAACTAGCAGAGATATAACTCTATTTTTTTTACGTTCCTTTTCTTTAATACTGACCATATAATTGATGTACCCCATTCGACCGGAATTTATTTTTTATGTTATATCAAAGATATAAGTTTGAATAACTCGTGTGGACCACCTATAGTTTCAATAGTTCTCAGCATATTTAATCCCCTCCTACAGCATTATTTAAATTAAGTGACTTAATGACAATATCTATCTCTACAGTATACTCTACTCTCGGCTCCATTTCTTCGTATTTCAAGCTATTATTTATGGGCTCATCTTCGTCGACATCTTTCCCTTGGATTATTTCATGTTCATTATTAAATTGTAGATTACGATATTCCCTGAACTCATCTGCTATTTCATGGATACCCGATAATACTTCCCTTAGTTGTTTACCATAAATTGCGTCATTGGTTTGTATCCATTTTTTAGAGTTTTACATTACCTGAAAAACTCTTTCAGGTTGTATCCATGTCTTTCCATTTCTTCGATCTTTTCCTTTTCCATTTTCATCTTTTGGTATCTTACCACTTATAGGTTTCTTATTTTAAACTTGAATATTAAAAAATAAACATTGATAATAATAATAACGTTCGTGTTCACCCATTGGTCATACACACATTGTAATGAACATACAACACGTTTTACAGCGAATAATGCTATCATTAACATGCGTTCGAGCATTTGAACAAAATTCAGATTAATCTACTCCCCATTCAAATAGTCACAAATGCTCACGAATACAAACTCACACATAAATATGTTTACTTAACTATGCACCTTAATACCATTAAGAAATTGTAGTTTTACAGAATAAATTTTTAAAAAAATGCTTCTCTAATTTAGTAGTTTTTACTGTTTTCGCTTATTCAAATAACAATATATATTTTTAACTCGTAGGTAATATTATTTCGGCTAAGCTAACTCAAAATATTTTTATGCGAATATATCCAATATTGAACCAAGTTTGAACAGCTTATTATTTATTTATATCTAAAGTTCGATGGAATTTAAAAAATATACTCTTGTCCTTCCAAAGTCCTTACATCTTATATAAACTTGGGCTGTTAATAAATAATACATTTTTCGTTCAATATTTGATATTTAAATATAATAATGTATTTACATTAATCGTCGGAATATGGAATTATAAAATAATATATATATAATTAAAAAAAAATAAAAAATATAAAAATCATCGATATAAATATATTCATAAACAAAAAATCAGCTAAGTAAATGAGTGTATTATGTTAAAAGTAAATATAGGAATTAATATTTTTTTCGTCCATTTATGATAGCAGAGAATCAACTGTGGAATACTAATATAAAATTAAAAATATCATACTATGGATAAAATCAGACCACCATTAAGAGGATAATACACATCCATTTTAGCGGTATTAAAACACGTTTATATACTCTACAACAATAACTTCTCTCTTAGTAATTGCAGAGTAAAAATGTATAGGAAATACAAAAGATGAGAAGTTTTAGTAAGTTCGTGAGTAGAGATTTTTTAATTCAAACATTTTTTCATGTTTTTTAGATTTTAAGTGAAGCGAGGAATATATTGGTTTTACGATGATGTTTTTTTTTCATGTCTGTACTTAAAACACCTATAAAAAGAAGGACTCCGATCATTACTTATAGTACTACTTTCTGGTATCAAATTGTATCTAGTTAGTACTTTAAAGAGATCATTTTTAGATTTTGTTAATTTTTTTGATAAACGCATAAGAAAATACTATCAACAAATTAGAATAAAATTCGGAAAACACGATTGTGGTAAAATTCTTTATAACTCTAAAAATATTGATGCTAGAGGCTTGAAATTTTCACCACAAAACGTATACACGTAAAATATTAATACAAAACCAATTTAAAAATAAAGATATTTATATACAAACATACAAAAAAATTTAAAAATCGGTACGTACAGTAATTTTTAATAGCCATTCATTTTTTTTTTTTAAATATATATACGTATTATTTTATAAAAAATTATTTATTATGCAATGTGTTCGAATTTCGAGAAAAAAACAGATCTATAAACTTGAAATTTTCACCAAAAACGTATGTACCTAAGTACATTATGAAAGCAAAATATTTTTACCCGTTTTTGGCTACTTATGGCAATTTTTAATTGTAAGACATTTAATTCATAATAGGTATAACTTTTCTACTTTACAGGAGAACTAAATTTTTCACATTTTTTTTTTCTAAAATGAAGTTTTTTTTGATTAAAAAAATAACGGCGAAGTCAGAATTTGGGGGTCGGACTTGTTATTAAAATTATATGAAATTGAAATTTAATGATTTTATCATGTTTGTTTAAAAGGTTTATATTTTTATACTTTTTATCAGTGTCAGTAAACTAGTACTTCCACCCCTACTTACGGTTCATTTTTTTAGTTTGAAAATTTAAAAATTTTAGGATTTTCAATCACGGATTTTAGGTTTTAAAGAAACATATTGATGAAAACACTACGCTCGGACACTTTTAATATTATCATCTTTCATGTTTTATATCATTTTGACACTGCGATTACGAGAGGCGTAAACATGATTTTCAACAAAATATCGTGATAGCACAACAATAAAAATGGTATTGTGGCACATTTTTAAATTGCGGAATTTTAATTTTGTATAACATCTTATAAAAGTTGCCTATACAGAACCCCTTAAAAGCAAGTGTACAGCATCCTCTTAATTAGTAAATATATATTTTAAACAGAATTCAAGATGGATTTGCACAAGATCTTTTATTGCGTTTAAACTCGAGTTCAATTTAAGGACTTTATCCATGTTACAAACATAGATAAATAGATATTGAATATATCACCTCTATATTAAGTTTTTTACACTTTTTTGTTATCTATGGTTGAAATGTTTATTGTTATCTTTAGATGTGGAATTATTTAAACTTTTCGATATGTTAACCAGCGTTTAATTATCTTTTTCTTTAACAATTTGAATTAATTTACCGACTTCGAGCAATATATATAATATATATATATATATATATATAGGTATTTAATAGTGGCTAACAGAACGCGGGAAACAGAGAGGGATGGCCGTAGTCCCTCTCAGTCCTCCTCAGCTACGCATCTGCCCGTATATGTATAGGAACCGTATAAATATTAAAAAAAAAAATTTAATCCATTTAAAACACGAGGATTTGTGTTATTTATGATATTTTTCCCGAATAGATTGTGCGCGTGTTTCGGTCATAATATTATTATAGGTAGGTAATACTCGTAATATAATATTAGGTACAATATATTATATTATATACGTACCTACCTATATTTATATTGTATTGATTTGATTTATGGCGCATTGTTGTCGACGGTAATATATATATATATATTTTTTTTTTCCAACTGCGTACGTCGTGACATAGACTTTTATTTTTATTTTTTTATTGCATATACTATGTACGATACGACGAGAGACACCGTCATGTCCGGCGACCGTTTTTTGCGGGAAATTCGGTGAAATCTTTTGACGCGACCGTGAAACGTGTCCGAATATTCACGACCGTCAGTGTACGAGAGGTGGTACAAGTCACAAGGTAAACGAACAACGGTAACAATAACGCGGTGTGAAATCTCGACAACAATGTGCACACATAATATACCAATAATGATACGGTACACATACGAATCCTGCGTGTGTGTGTGTGTGTGTGTGTGTGTGTGTGTGTGTGTGCGTGTGTGCATATATACTATATTTTTTACTATATACACAGTATTATATATGGTTTGGCGCCAGTTCGACGTTGACGGCACATACACTGTAATGAATACACGAATTACAACAAAAGCATATTAATATAAATAATGGCGTTGAAAAATAATAATAATAACGCTGCTGTGACGGTGACGCAGCGGCTATTGTCTGTTCGCGGTGCACCGACGCGACTCGCGTGCGAATATTGCGCAACGGGCGAGCGAAAATAAAAACGAAAAGAACACCATGGAATTATAGCCGGGAAAATCCAGAGGAGTGTACAGTTTATGAGAATTTAAAATATACATCGTGTAATTATAGGTTAGTTTAGATTGTCGTGTTCGCAACGCACGTGGAGGCACACAAAGTTGTGCGGTTGTCCCTTCGATGTTATAAAAGTATATATGGCTGAACTTTTTTTTTCTCGAAATTCTACTTTACAAAAGTAAAAAGTTATATTCGGGGAGGGGAGTTGGTGGACACAAACTAAACACATATACCTATAAGGACAAAACTTCTTCCCATCCCCCAAAAACTGACGACTATAGATAATATAATATCACTTATGGAATATATATATTATTATATACACAGGTAGAGGCTATATTATTATAATTTCATAATTTTACCCTATGTCTGAAAGTAAGGTTACCTACTCGGTAGGCACAAGAGAATAATCGTAGAAACAATTTTTGCAGAGGTTATATCTACCTCTGTACATGCAACATTGCGACCACTGTAATATCTTAAAGTTTAAACATAAATGTGTCTACTTTGTTTTCCTCCACCTCACTAAAACAATACACTTGGTGCAAAATTCGTTGTTATTGCTTCATGAATCAGGCTTCGAGAAAGTTCAAGGATAAGCACATGAAGTTGAGCCAAAGTTAACCGTTGATCTTCACGAACGGAATTTTCATATTTTGCAAGAATTTCGTCCGTCAACACCACTTCTTTGTTCATAATAAACATCCATCCTTCCTTTCTTAAATTCACGGACCCACTTCGTATTTTAACTCATCACACATTCTTCATATACAGATTCAAATTCTCGATAAATTTCGGTTAGTGTTTTACCCTTCGTCACAAAGAAACGAATAACAGAACGAATTTGGCATCGAGCGTATTGTTGTAGTGAGGTGGAGGCAAAAGAAGTAGACGCATGTTTAAGATGTCACGCAAAAAATGTCATTATGGTCGCAATTCCGCATGTACTGAGGTAAATAATCATTTATTCTCTTCGTTACGAACCATTCAATGACACAGTGGTGATAAAATTGTTTCTAAGATTAATCTTTTGTGCCTATAGGGTAGGAAACCTTACTATCTGGACATGCCTCATATAGTCACTTTATGTATATGTAAAGCGTATACGTATATATACATATATATGAGTAGTCTCAAAAATTAACAAAATAAGAGAAAATTGTATAAGATAGCTCGGGAATGCAATAAGGATAGAAGAGACTGAAGTAGTAAGATTAGAAAAGGAAATGTATGTTGATATAAATAAGGGGTAAGAATGGCCTAAAAAGAGATGAGGTGGGGATAAATGAAGAAAATGCGGAAGATAGAGTGGAAGTGTAGAACTAGGGCGATTTGTTGGGAGAGAAGGCGAAAAAGAGTAAACGTATGTCGTATAACGTAGAAACTCCTCACTACTAAAAGGAAAACGAAATTTATTTGTTTAATTTACCATTTTCATTAGATATTCTATTTCAATATTGTAAACATTTCTTGGGCTGTAAAAATAAAAATTATTTTAAAAAAGCAATCCAAATTTCACGATTCACGGTTGCATTACTGATTTTAAAATATATAGATCGTTTAAATTAAAAATGTAATAAGAAATAATTCAAAACCTTTAAATATATTACTGTATTATCAGATGATTTATATCAATTATTAAGTGTTCTTATAACGTAGGAAGATAATTAAAATATTTGGTTGAAGACTGGCTTAGTTAAAACTTTTCCGAGTCAATTTAACAGTGTATGTTACAAGATGTACTCATGTAATTTTTGACAATATACATTTATATGTTATTTGTAGATTTAAGATGGATGATTTTAAAACCGAAACCTTATTTGATATAAATTAAATATTTCAAATTTTGTAGGCACTCATGTGCATTACTTAAAATTTTAAACAATAAAATTTAACATCAATATGCCATTTAAATTCAAAAATATTAACGAATAACTTTACAGTATACAATAATTTAGATAAGGATAACAGAATCTGTACACTACTAATATTATTTAATCATTCTACCCATGAAAATGGTAAGGGACAAATGAACAAAAAGTGATAAGTGTATTTTGGCAACAAGATCACATTTTAGATACTGTGGCCGGTGGATAACCTTCTATCACTCCTATATAAGTATTTGGCTAACTATACTTAGCATACATCAATTATTATAGTCCACAAATATAAGTTATAATCTTTGATTATGTATTATGATTAGGTATAATATTTAAATTGAGTAATGAATCTAATATATTGTATTAAAATATAACACAAAACTAAAAAAGCATATTTAATATCCGCCTTTTATTAAAAAAAACTAAATATGAAAAAGCAGCAATTTGATTGGTGCAAAGTTACTATGGGATGTGCGAAAAATGCATGTGGACTGAAAAACATCATTGTAAAACCACTAGCTCCTTTGCTCCACTCAGAATCTGTAAAATACTTTTTTTCTGTCAATATTTTAAATTTAGTTGAAGTAATGCACGGCTATTGTAATAATACATTTTTTCAGGTTCATGAAATGAAAATCTCATTTTACCAACTATTTGGACTTAAATACCTGAAAATAGATAATATTGTTGAAAAAATTTAAATGACTATAAAAGAAATTCGTGACTACGGATTTTTGAGAAATGTTTAGTTTAATTAGAGTAACGTATTTTTAAGATATATTTATTATATTATATTATATATTAGAATATAATTTTCAGGTGTTAAAACCCAAAATTAACCCTTTTAGGACATAGAAACCCCAAAATCTAAAATGTCTATAAATAGCCCAAAATTGCAAAAAGATTTTAAAACTATTATTTAAAATGAATATATCACTGAATGAAATATTCGATGTAAATTTCAAGACTTTAAAACCATTGTTTTCGAAATGACAAATAAATGAAAAATCTCAATTTGCCGAATTCGTATTTTTGCCGTTTTATCGTCATTTTTTGATAATTTTTTCTTACATATTAAAACCCTATTAAGAAAATCGAAAAATGACATCTTTAAAGTACCAACTAGATGCATTTTTCTACCAGAAACTCGGTAAGTTTGTAAAGATTGGTACACTCATTCTGATAAAAAATTTGTTAACAGAGAAAAAAAAATTAATAAACATCATTGTAAAACCACTAGCTCCCTTGCTCCGCTAAGAATCTTATTAATTTGCACGCCACATTATAAAAACAAGTTAGGGGAAAGCCAACTCTGCGGTCGTTCTAAACTCCTAGTTTCAAATCGTAATTAATTATCTCCCTAGTAACCACATAAACGATGTCCCTAGGAACTATATGTATTATAAATATTATAAAACAAATAATACCTATCTCCCTGATG
This sequence comes from Pemphigus obesinymphae, assembly GCA_025469235.1. Taxonomy (NCBI): domain Eukaryota; kingdom Metazoa; phylum Arthropoda; class Insecta; order Hemiptera; family Aphididae; genus Pemphigus; species Pemphigus obesinymphae. The sequence goes on from JAIPRL010004351.1 coordinate 18,729, forward strand.
ATCAAATCAACAATTGTAACGATATGTGTTAGTAACTACGGACGAACGGACACAAAAAGGAATATAATTAATATAATTTGCATAAAATTCGGTTTATATCATAATAATAATAAATTTATTTTATTTCATTTTATCCATAATTTGAATCATTAAATGCTTCTATAGAACCTCAATAATTAAGTATTCGTAAAATCGTTACAAATCATAAATACAAAGTATATAAAATCACAGTTCATAAATCTTTATGCATACGGTCGAATGTATATCTTATTCAGCCGACTCGCATCAAATATCATTACTCGATTTCATTCTGCTTGGAAAATTCAAAATATAATACTATCACTTGTAGTAGGTATACTGCAATCCGTAACTGTAGGTTGAAATGAATTATGGTTTAAAGATAATAAACATAATATTTTTATAAATCCACCAAAAAAAAAAAAAAATAAAAAATTATAACTGTTAATGTTTTTTCGATCAAATTGTGTACCTACTGATATTATTAACCGATATGGATTTTCAAAATAAAATGTAGACACTGTCTAAATGGCCCACATGACGATGATTTAAATAAGTATATGATACGATGTAGATATCGATACCGTTGTAAAACCAGAAAATCATTGTCAAACACTATGTGTGGGTAGTTGAATAATATCATAGTATTCGCATTTGCCATTTGGAAAGTGTGCCTAGAACGAATTATCGAAATAATTGTCCATCGTTCCGCTGTTATTGAAAACGATATACGTCGCAGTGGCGCCATATTTATTATTATTGTTATGTTATCTTTATGATATCGACTGTTACGAAAATCATTTAATTGATAATAACCGTGTTGGAAATATTTGCAATGACATTGAATTACTACAACAGCTGTATATGCTTCACGCTTGTCGTAGTAATTATAATTATATTCACGTAACAATGGACCAAATAAAATAAAAAAAATTGTTCGACCCGATGTTTTCTCGATCACCGTCGCCATGACGATTTAATTTGATTATCACACTTTTAACGTGTGAACAAAGTGTCAAACATAAAAATTAAATAAACGATTATTCCACACGAATAATATTTCTTGTGTAGTACTTCTCTCGTACAATATGGTTGTATAAAATTTATTTCGTCCTTGTGTAAAATAATAATAAGGTTATACTATAATAATATAATAATTATTAAACTATGGCTATTTTATTTCATAGTTCTATACATTAATAGACCAATACAGACTGTATGATTAGTATCTAATGGGACGACGTTAGATATATTGTGTTTTGTACAAAAAAATCACCAGTCATCGATAAATCGTACGAGTATAACAACGTCATCTTTGACATTACAATTACATTTAACTTTTACATGACATACTATTATAAGATATTAAATTAATAATTGAAGTTTCTCAAGCACAGAATTGACTCTTCCCGTAGTCGTTTTTGATTTTGTCGAAGAGACTGATGATAGAGTTACATAGAGGCGTGGGATGTTATATATTAGTCTAAAAATGTTCTTAATATTTATACTGTTTGTGTGCCTAATAAGCATACCAAATAGGACAGGTAAATAACATTATGGGATAAATGATGCCGAGCATCCTTGCACCCCAGCCAGTTCACGCCTGCTGGTATTCTTTCAGCTTCATGTAATATATTATAAGAATAGTATCCCAAAACATTGTTTGTGTTGAAAAAAGTTTTTTAAGGTTGTTAGCGGATATAAAATGTTTCAAATCGACAAATCACTCCATTTATGTATCACAGCATATAATAATATGATCCTTCATAAAATGCTCTTTTTTTTTTTTTTTAGCCTTATTTACATGATTATTTAGTTTTACTTATTCGTACGTACGTATCTAGTATTTAGGTATACTAAGCAAAGTTTCAATTGGAATATATGATTTCCATAAATTCTGAATCGTTCGATACATTTAGTACAAATATCCCGAACTCAGTTCAATGTTTTTCAATATAATACAGTAATTACAGACTACAGTTTATATTATATTATAATTTGAAAAATAACATAGTTTCAAGTTTGTTAAATAAAAAGATTTGAATTAAAATTCTACACCTCAGAAGATACGTTCTAATGACTTGATAGTCTACTGATAGTAGTATACTACTACATGTATGCCATACATATTACTACCTATATCGATTTCGGGATATTGATTAATACCTCGAAATAGATAAAATTGCTCTAACTACATGCGGATGAAAATGATTTCTAAACGACCAACGTGCATATGAATCATAGCCTGTATAAAAACCATTAATTATTAAATTAATATCATATAAAAAGTAAAGAAAAGACGAGAAACTTTACTATTTCACGGTAGTTTCATGAGTTTTGCTGATCATAAAATTGGTTGTTTGTGAATGGTAAGTAATCAAGATCCAAGTAAGTAAAAATAAATATAAATTAGAATTTAAATGTTTGAAAAAAGTATTTAAACATTTAAATTATTTAGTAATAAAACCTATTTTAACGATATTTTACATATATTTTGGTTTAAATTTGTATTTTTATTATTAAATCGCCACACATGCGATTTTTAATGGGTTCTGTATAGGAAAATTTTAAGAAAAAAAAATGTAATAATTAACAAATATTCAATTAATTTTGAAAGTAATTTAAAAATAGTTCCATGCAAGTACCACTTTTTTTATTGGTGTGTGATCACGATATTTGTTGACAAAACCGTTTTATAAGAAAATATTTTCTCGAACAATAATTTTAGTTAAGAAACCGAAGTTTCATACAGTATTGTAGACAAAATTATCTGTGTTCTATCGTTGTCCTTTTCTGGATATCCTGAATAAAACTTATGTTATGTAATTTGTAAACATTTTCCAAATAATAATTTTTACAAAATAAATAACTTATTAAGATTTTATACATATTTTTTAAAAAGGACAACGGTAGAACACATTAAATTTTATCTGAAATGTTGTATAAAATTTTTGGTTTCTTAATTACAATGACAGCCCCAGAAAACATATTTCTCTCAAAACAATTTTTACGGTAAAATAACGCATATGTGGCATCTTCTTATGTTGGGAAATATATTGCTGCATTTAATTTTAGAGAGGCGGAAAAAAACTTCATCATAGAATCAAACTTTTTAATATTTTAGATTCTGAGTGTAGTGGAGCAGATATTTCGGTTTTACAATGATGTTTCTTTTTCTTTTCTGGAAATAAAATTTTGAGTAGGAATCGAGTAAATAGAAGTTTTGGAGTAAAGACTTTACACTAACCTGTTCAAGAACTGTGGGGACAATTTCTCCCATTTCTATCTGTACAGTTTATATATATATATTTTAAAGGTAGGACAGTTCATAATTCGAAAAATCGAACCGAAATTCAAGAACTCGGTTCGGATTCGAACGTCAAACTTAAGTAACATAAAATCGAACAGAACCGAACTTGATTAATGATTTTTAACACGAGTAGAAATTTGAACTTGTACGAATTTTTCGAACTCGAAAATTTTTTGAATGGATTCGAATTCACCACTAAACTAACCTAACGACTTCTTTATTTTTGTTTACTTAAGTTTTCAAGAAAGTATTTCGTCGGCGCCCCACCTTAAATATTTCTTCGGGTGTCATTGGTGCAAGTTCGATGTTTGGGTTTGACAATAAAACTAAAAGTTCGGTTCGCGTTCGATCTTACACTTCATGGTTCGGTTCGACACCTATACATATTGAGTTCAACCCACCGCTAATCTATTTTAACAATTCGGATGGTGTAATGAACGGATTACAGGTTATGTTCTGTTAATGAAATTCCATTTTCTCCGGAGGAAAAACTGTGTCGAGCTGACCACTATAAGAATATATTATATTTATATATTATTATTATACAGCTTATATTATCGTGTAGATATGGTCCGGATGGATAAAGTTTGAAACGCTATATGGGCTTTCGTCACCACCGCTGCCGTCGCGGTCGCCCATAGCAGTTACCTGGCAGTATAAGTGTATAGACTCTTCCGCGCGGAAACGTTTATCGCGTGACGGCGGCAGCGTTTGCGTGTCCACCTCCCTCCGTCCCAAGTAGATTTACGGTCGTCTGGTACTATTATTATTATTATTATTGTCGTTATTATTATTTTTATTATTATTTATTTTATTTATTATTATTATTTTTATTTTTTGGCCTCTTAACGTCCCTTTTAAAAATATTACGGCCGAGTCGTAAAAACATATTATATATACGAGTATATACGTGAATGTGAATACGTGTGCCGCCGCCGTCGTTGTATTTAAAAAAAAAAATATATATATATATATAAATAGATATGTCGACGAGAGGGAATTGGAACCGCGTGCTTTATACCGATAATTTCGTTTTTATGGTTACGATTGTTTTCGAATATTATGGCCTGCTCACGCACCGGGTCTGGCCATAGTTTTCCGCCTACACACCCTCCCACAATTTTTATTGCCAACGGCTTCGTTTGAAACCTTAATGGCAATAAAAACGTCTAAAAGTGTACGTGTATATGCGTGTATTTGCCCGTGTTCATGTGTGTAAACAGTGTATGTGTGTGCGCGTGTATAATATGTGCGGCGGACTCGCATATATATATATCATTCGATTTCACGCGGCTTTTTGATTTCGGTACCACACCTGCAGAGTACACCGATACCGATCGTGTCGTTTCAATTTTTTGACCATTCATATATTATATATATATATATTGTAATAATAAATTCGTTTTGATAACGTGTTAATTTAATATTTCAAACACACGGAATTATAAAATATTTGGCTTTTTTTCGAACAAAATCGCAGTTTTTTATTTGGACCAGCATAACACAGAACAATATGTTTAGTACCGAGAGGGCGAGACGTATCCCCTTAAAGAGATTGCGACTTTAACCGACGAAAGGTGTGACTATTGTTATGGCCGGCGCCGGATTTCGTAATAATTTGGGCAAAATTTTGCTTTCAAAGAAATTAAATAAGCAAAAAATACGTCATTTTCACCATACGCATAAATATAAAATACTGTAAAGTTTGTTTCTAAAATGTTTCTGAGAGACTCTACAAAACGTAAGGACTTGAGCATTGTGTGAAATATCGTGAACAGATCGTAACTCTATATGAATATCTGTAAACTCTAATATGATGATACTTGAACTTATATTAGTCACGATGTATCTTCTTCTTTTCCTTAGCCTTCTCTTCCAACTATTTGGGGTCGACCACCATAAGTCCTATTTTTCCACTTAAATCTATCTCCCACATCTTCTTCATTTACCACTATCTTCCTCATATCACATCCTGCACCTATTTTTCGGTCTTCCTCTACCTCTCTTTCCATCAACACAAATTTCCTTTACTAATCTTACTGCCTCTGTCTCTTTCCTCCTTGATACATGCTCATGTCATCTTAATCTATTCTCCCTCATTTTGTCAACTATCGAACCTATACTCCTATACTACCTCTAATATACTCATTCCTTATTTTACCTTTTCTAGTAACTCCACTCATTCATCCATTGAATCTTAACATTCTCATCTCTGCTAAACTCATTCACTGTTCTATCTTCCTATCTACTGCCCAACATTCTATTCTATATACCATTGTCGGTCTTACCACAGTCTTATGAATGTAACTTTTAACCTAATAGTGATTCATACAAAACACCTGACGCTTATCTACACTTAATCCTGTGTTTCATATCCTCTTTGAAGCTTACATCTTTCTGTACAACAGACCCTATATATTTGAACCTTTCAATTTTTTCCACTACATCCCCTCTCTACTTTATTTCTAGTCTTTCCCTATTCCCTTTGTGTTCTATTTTACCAAAATCATTCTCTATATATTCTGTTTACCCCTACAAATTTAGTCTTTTACTTTTAAGAGCTTCCCTCCACTCTTTAAGTCTACCATTCAATTCCTCAGAATTTTATCCTATTAGCATTATATTATCTGCAAACACATCAGTTATTAGCATATTAGTCACGACGTATACCAAATATAATATATGTACGTTGTACAATACACATTTACGGGAGGAGATAGTTTCTTAATACCCAAATTTTAAAAATATGAGCTCCCAGTTTTTCTAGATTTATTATTATAATATAATATAGACAATTTTAAGTAAACGTCAGTGATTATGTATCGATTACAATTTAAAAGTCATTTGTAAGTAATCTCGTGTCGTTTGTGTTAGATATAGGAACGTAACGGAAATAACTCGTTACTGTATGTGTATGTATCTATGTTTGTTAGTTATAAATAATTTTATAAAATAAGAGTCGTTACATTTTTGTCAGTTCTGTATAATTAAAAAAATAAAATGTTTTCTAATAATTTAATCTAAAACTCACAAACAAAAACTAAAATTGCATTATAATGTTGTTGTGCACTTATCACAATTAGTCTCTTCCGGGTTTTTTATTATTCTAAATATTCAGATTGTTATACAAGTTAAAATTACTATAACTTTGTTGATAATTAATATTCAAAAAAATGACGAAGTGGTTGTCTCATAAATATTGTTCTTTATTAATTCATAATTGTATAATAATAGAATCTATTTTAACGGTAAAAAATTTTTTTAACGTTTGTTAATCTCCAACACATCTTTACCACTGAAAATAGTTGGTGTGACATTCTCTTAAATATATTGTACGGTGTTACAATTTATATTAAATTATATCAATAATAAGATGTTTATTTACTCTTAAGTTTATGTTTTATTTTAAAAATTTATAGTTTTAAGTTGGGATACATAATATTTTCTTAGGGGTAAGTACCTATCAAGTAGTAGGGAAATAAATTTTAAAATGTTAAAAATGAAAGCTATGGTTTAAGATGATTATTATTGTATACTTCTTTTATACAATAAGTATAATATTTCATTTATTTAAATAAGTGTATACTATATAATTTATACAAATTAAAAAGCTAATTATACGTTATTGTTTATCTGAAAGCAGTGTTGGGAAAATAAAACGAAAATTTATCTAGATAAAGATAAACGATAAATTCATTTTTATCTGGATAAAAAGAGATAATTTTCAAATTACAAATTTTTGTATTCTTAATGTTTTGTAAATGCTTTATTAAAATCAATATGCCAATAAGTGCATAATATATTATAAATACCAATTAAATTATTGTTTATTTTGTATATTATATTGGTTCTTAGGGATAACGACATGATTGAAGAATTCTACATATTTTATAGATAAATGCATTTTTAAGTATCTAAATTTTTTTTTATTATGCTTCGAAAAAAAAAATATCAATATATATATATATATAAATCGTTAAAATACAAAATGCATGCTTTAATTAAATATTAACTGAAAATCAATGTTCAGTTTTAATATTTATCAAAGAAATAGTACCTATGCACTAATTAAATTATTCTTATTATTATTTTGTTTATATTGTTGTTTTTCTTGTTAGACATATAGTTTAATAGTCCACAGATCTATATAGTATCAAAAGAGTAGAATAAATAGTTAAAAAAAAATTATATATATAGTAGGTACCAGGTACCTACATGACCTTTTATGACTTAAGAAAGTCAAATTTTTTTCCCCCATTTAAATGTATGTATATATTTTGAATAATATTTCTTAAAAACAAATATCTAGATAAATTATTTAGATTTGGGACCTTTTTATCAATGATAATTGCTTTGATAACTTACCATTATTTATCTAGACAAGATAAGAGATAAGGATATTAGATAAATTTATCTAGATAAATCTGAACACTGTTCGAAAAACATGAGTAAAAAGTATACAATTAAATATTGGTGTTTTGTGACAAAACATGTATTTTTGTAAATAAAGTATGGTTTTCAATATTTTCACGTCCACCTAATTCTACATTCTAAAGTTTTTGTTTATAAAAACATCAATACTCCAGAAATCATGGGAATTGCTTACATTTTTATTGTAAAACTTTTATATCAAAGCAAATCTATGTTATTTTGGTGTTGAGTTACTTGTAGAATTATTTATACATACAAACCTATGTTGTTTATTTAAAAATAAATATATTTAGGGTTTTAAATTTAAGTTTAGATACCTTATATCCCCGTTGTGTTCATATATATCTGTTTGTATGTAATTACTATATACATAATGTTACGAGGGATGGTATTGATTTGGTTACTATTTTTAGGGTAATAGATTACTTTAGGACTTTTTAGGACTTAGATACATATATTTTTAATCGTTTTGTTAGTTTTAGGTTTCTATACAAATACATAAGTATAGTAGGTTAAACAAATTGTTTATAGAATTATAGTTTATCGTATGAAATACGTTTAGAATCTGGAAATTGAGCACGCTGGTAGAATGAACTATTTGAACTTGATTATGTTATAAGTTTATAACTTTTATGCACTTCAAATATGATACATTCGATCATTTTTTAGTACATATTTGTATTATTTTTAATTTTTAGTGAATATAAATTTGCGTTCTAGTAATATAATCATGTGAACGGATTCCCGAATATCACACTGTAATTGTTACGTTGTCAAGTTGTGCACGCGTAAACACCTTTTTCGGGAAAAAGAAAAAAAAACGTTAATATTATATACAAACAGTGTATTTTACGACGGACAGAGGCTCGTATATATATAATAATAACATTATTTGTATGTAATGGTCCCCTTCCCCTAGATAAAACGATATGGCCACACGTTATAAATAAATAAATAATAAAAAATATACCGATGGCGAAAAACCTCTCGTAAACTTGGCAGTGGTTTTATAGCGCCTTCTGCGTTTTACGAGCAGCGATTATATAGGTAACGTGCACAAAACGACGTTTGGTAGGTACCTATATATTATATTATATGCTTCGAATGAGCCCTAAAGATGATCGATAAGCACGAACTTGCACCAAATCATCCTGACCTCGATCATCTCGTAGAGGGGGGGGGATTTAGGAGTAAGTAGAAGTAAAAGTAAGTAGTAAAAGTACACAATTCACAAGTTCATTCCTTAAATTCAATATATAATGATATTAAGAACGATGTATAATAATTTATTATATAGTTAACGATGACACGACGATACGTTTTGAAAAATGTGTAAAATTACCGTAAAATAAACGGGTTTCTCGTGAGAAATTCGGTAAATTAAAAAAAAATTCATTTTAATGTTGGATTTCTAATTAGAAATTTAGTAAAAATATAGATATTTAAAAAAAAAAATGTCCGATTAATATGGTTTTATAGTCTGAAACTGATAAGTTATATGTGTATATAATAGAGATAATATACAAAATGTACATATAAATAAATAATCATGAATTATTGCTATATAATTAGATACTACCTATAAATTTTGTTCCTACTCTTTTCTTTTAGTTTTATTTTATCCATTCGTTATATTATATAGTACCTACTTATTTGTATATAGATATAAAATAGTAATGAATAATAGTAGGTAGTAATCAATCATTAATAGATACCTACTGATGATTATTAATTCTTCATTATTGATTATTAAATTCAGTACTAAATTATAATAGCCCTGAAAAAATGATAATTATTATCAATTATAATATTGCAATATTTAAACGTTTTAAAATTTAATATATATATTGCGAAGAGGTAATTATTTAACTATTACAAATTAATCGGTTACCATTGTAGCCTTGTTGGTAAATATGATATAGGCATAATACGCAGGCATAATACATAATAATATTATATCATATTATTATTGGATTTTGAGTACTAACAATTGTTTTCAATTTTTATGAGAAAATTCAAGGATTTTAGTTAATTTATCATGTTTAATATCATTATTTTGTGTTTCCTATATTTGTATCACATCACAGAGTACACATCATATAAGTATTAATGAGTTATATACGCACATTTGGCCAAAAAAAATCTACTTACAATACACTTATACAGTCTGACAATAATTATTTTGATATAATAAAATATCAATAATAATAACATAGATACTAAATTTAAGATACATAGATATTGTAAAATTGGTAATAATAATAATAATAATAATAATATAGTTATCGGTCAGTACTCAGTATAGTTAAAAGTACGAAGATTAGAGATCTCTAATCTTCATATTGAGAAGTGCCTCTTCTGTTATATTCGATGATTATGTCATTTATGACCTCAGTATCTGTATAATCAAATGTCCTAATATTGATTCAAATTAATTGACCGAATTTTTAACACAATGTGTAAAATATATAGAATAATAACATATAGTTTACCTATAGATAGAAGTTTACTAGATAGTAATTCAAAATCTCGAAGTCTTTAATAATTTTTCTGAAATTTGAGGCAGGTAATTGAAGTTAGATAGTCAAATTTGACTAGTCAAACACAACTTTTTCGTTATATATTACAAAAAAAAAATTGTTAGTCGAAGTAAATAATAATCAATCATTTTTTTTCCCAAGTTTTTTATTTATTTAAAATCTAAATATGTGTAAGTAATTTATACAACAATAGTTAATTTTAGTTGAACCCTTTTTGAATATAATGTGTTGACATGGCAGGAATAATTTCAGTATTTAGTAACAATTGCTTTTATTCGAATTCAAGTTTTACAATAATAGCACAGTAGAAGGTCTCCAGTCTCCACTAATTATTCCTCTTTTGTTCAATAGATTCTAAATGGATAGATTGATGTTATTTTGTAATTACCATATGGGAACGTTTGTATAATTTAGAATCTTGTTCACGGATAGTTGTTGTTCTAAAGTCATTATGAAGTATTAAGTTACCAATAAACCATGGAGCGTTAGTTATTGTTTTGACTTCCGAGTGATATCGATTGAAATTTTTGTAGTATTTTTTATAGTGGACGGTTTGGATTTATCCCACTGTATATTTTTTCCTTATGATAGTAAATTGGATTTTAACAAGTTTCACAGATTATAAAATATGGGATACAATATGCCTTTCGTTTTGTTTTTAGATGCGTTGTCCATGAAACTCGATTATCAAGTTATATCAAGTTCAGTTGTTATCGGTCTGTCGGGCAGTCACTGGGGCGTAATGAAAATGTAATGTGGGTCGACGTTGTTTCATTAATATTTTGGTTCTCCGTTTAGTAAACTGGCTTTGAATCCAATATAAATCTAACGATATTTCAGAATTTGGTTCAGACGCATTCACATGATATTATGACAGTCAACATGATATTATTTACATCATGAAACGTATATCGAGCCAGTGACGACTTTATGATTTAATTTTTTTTTTTTTTGGGAATGGAGAGGATAAAATTGAGTGTATGACCTTTTTTTTTTGTTTATTAGATGCCATAGATAACCACTATAACCACTAAGTACTTCAATGTGATAATGATCCCCTGAACCCTCCCCCCCTTAAGCCGACACTGTACCCGAGTGTAGTAACGTTCTAATGTGGAATATTGGTTTTCAAATATTCAAATCAAAACGGTGATGATCAGGGGTGGCGTTTTGACAATTTGTGGTACCCGAAGCAAAATCATTTTTATATATAGCGTGGTTGATGCTTTGTCTTTTCGACGGCCCTGGTTAGTAGCGTATTTAGGATGAGACAACTCTACATTATACCGCGTAAATAAATTTAACTCAAAGGTACATTTTACCTTCTTTTAAATGACTCGGCTAATAGGAAATCTACAATAAATTTAAAAATAGTCCTGTGTCAGTGTACCTTTTTTATTGTTGTATAATCAAATTATAATTGAATAATTATTCAATATCAATTTTAATTGAAGTCCCCGTGTTTTGTGTATGCATGAAATTCGTTTTTAATCTCTAATTTTGTATGTCCCGTAGGCACGTATCTTGATCATAGTTTTAGGGGGGAGGGGGCGATAATTTTTTAGAAATATTCTAGACCCAAAAATGTATATATATATATATATATATAAACTAATAGTACCCAAACTAATAATACAAATATAAAATGTATACATAATAATATATAGACTCTTGTAAATTAACAAATGCATTTTAATAATCAATATAATTTTAGTTTTATCATTATTAAATCTATTTTTCTTTTTTTCATTTTAGCAAGACTTTGTACTATTTTTTCTACTGAAATGACTATTTATCTAATATACCTGATAACTTTTTTCTCAAATAATAAATTGAATAGGTTTTTCTTATCTGGAGTCTTTTGGCAGCAAATTCATTAGCTTTTTAATTATAATAATAAAAAATCTATAAATTCATCAATAAATTTTTCATTTATTCATAACAATAAGTTTAAATTACTACAATAGTACAATAGAAGGCTTGCCAAAACTATAATAGACAACAGAAAATTTGGTTTTTCAGTTAACGTGTAACACAATATTATCCCACCAATAAAATTCACCGCTAGATAATAATGAAAGCACAGCGAAGTACCAATTTATATTAGTTTTATTATATAAAATATATCCAGTGATTTAGTCGTACATATTTTAGTGGGTAGGTATATGCTGAGGCTTGGGAAATTTATCCCCTACCCAGTGGCGTAACTTTTTTTCGGGGAGAAGCATAGGCGCAAATAGAGTGGGGCTTATGGGGCTAAGCCCTCCCGGATTTATTATTATAATAATGTAATTTTTGTTACAAAACTAGAAAACTAAATTCGCATTTAGTCGGAAAAATCCGAAAAAAATGTATAACTCTTTGTTTGCTTGTTTCAAAGATGTGTTTTGTTTATTAGTACTTTCGAAATACACACACCCTCCATAGTTACTTAGGGACAGCCCTGATTTTGGATCATTTAAAGGTATGGGGATAAAGCCCCAACTTATAATGTTTAGTTAAAAAATGGTAGGGCTAAAGCCCCTCCATTGGAATTCTTTATTTGCGCCTATCGAAAGGAATGGTCCTCTGAATTATTTCAAGCCCTCTATTCTTTTTAGAACGAAAAACATAATATTAATTAAAGTTAATATTATAGTGGGGTTGAAGTATTCCTTCACCTCGCGAATTTTCGGCCTAATTTTGACATTTCCAGGAACAGGGCTCGAATTTTTTTTTTTAAATATCTTATATCAATAATAATTAATATTATAATATCTATATGTTTTATATTAGGTAGTTACTTGAGCACTCAATTAGTTATTATTCTGTGGGGAGAACTGCATACAAATATAAGTATAATATGTACCTACTGATAATTTTTATAAATTAAAAATTCAGTATGTGTACGGTGTAAATATACTAAACACGGTCTACAAGCATTTAAAATTTTGAAAAATGGATATTTATATAATGATAGTCAGTTTGAATTGATCTTTCCAGATACATGCAATTCATCATATTTAAGGGTGTAATCAAATATATATTTTTATTTATTTTTGTAAAATATGTACAATATGTAAAACGTATTGCCACCCGATGGTGAGTACTGTTCCCAAAGTGAATAAAGCATACAATAATTCACAATAATCGTATACAATATTTTTGAAAATACCATATCTATGCTATCTATATCAGCCTACCAAAGAACATAATATTGCTGCTACAACTACCAGGTAATAAATTCTTGTTTTCCATATGCTTATCACTTATCGGGTAATGATCATTAAATAATAAATACAATTGAACTACGGTCAGTAGACCGTAAATAATGTTTGGTCGAAGTAGTGAGTACGTATATGATCGTATATCCGAGTATCAAATAAAATAATATGGCTAAACGCATTAACAAAAAAATTGAGAAATGGGTATACGCCATATACCCTCAACTATATTTCGGAATATATCACATTTTTATTAAGATATCACAGTATCACCAAAATTTGTTTAGTCATTTTACGAAATTATAATGATTAATAGAGGTTCTTTATTGAACCGCTATAAACAATAAATAAAAAATTATTTCAAAAACATAGTATATTTAACATTTATTGTAATGCCTTTTGATACACAGCATTGTTAGTTTTGTTTTCTAGCGCGTAAATAAATAATGTTGATGGTTTTCCAAAACGGGAACAGAGGACATACAATTGGCCATGTGAAAAACACGGATTTTCAATATTGATGTCACAAACACTTAACGGACTTTGCAATTTATTGATCGACATTGCAAATGCAATTTGTAACCGTTTAAAGTCGAATGGCAAAAGTCGTTCGGGATCATAGGGATGCATAATTTATAATTATTGTTACCATACTAATTTATGGGGATTAAACGCAACATTTCTACGTTGTTGAATTCGATTCCATCGATTCCGTTCACATTCATTTCGCGTTGCTCGTCAGTTTAACTTGATCGTATATATCTTTGACTTACAGCATAGCGCGTTCTGTGACCTAAGTTATTACTTGTAATTGGTGGCATTTTGAAGAACGAAATTTTGTAATACCTACCTATACTACAAATTTGATTCCACTGCCAAAATTCCTTGTGCCGGATCTCCACACAGTAATATTACACAAACTAATTATTATATAAACTTATCACATAAAGGCAAATCACACTAGTGGTGATTTTAGTCAAACTTCACTTATAGCACAAAACATATTATATAATGACAACAATTTAATCACAAATAAATAATATATCATAATATCGTCTCTATGCACTAAGAATTTAACGAAATGAATAAATTAATTTTTTGATCGATAGATGCCAACTAATCGGTAGAATGTTCTATATATATAGCGGAAAAATTTAAATCTAAATTGAGAACATAAAAATTATGATTTAATTATGGTCGATTAATTATGAACTATTCGTTTTTTACTATTTATCCATAGATTACATATTATATATTATATAGGTCCATAGAGTGTCGAGTGAACTGCCAAACGCGCGAAGTTTAAATGGTCGTTAAGTTTTCTGAAATTTTCCAATTTTCTTAATTTTTCTTTCCGTAAGAACCTTCTACAAAGTATTAGAAAACTTTATAAAAAAATTTTGAATGAAATCGTTAAAGAGGTTCTCATGTTATGGGGTGACCAAGGGAAATATCAAATAGGGATTCATTTATATATAAATAAAAAAAGCTAAAACCTGTATTTTAATATTTGTAAGGTATATTAAAAAAAAAAAAATGATAAAACAAACACTTTCTTAGTTTAACTTAGATAAGAGTTGGTATTAAAGAATCTAGCAAACCAAGACTTTCATGTCGTATAGGAGGAGGGGGTGTTCAGACATGAAGGACATCCCCCCCCTCTCAAATTTTGTCACTGGCTCTGGTAATAATATTATTAGTGACACCGTTTGTTTTATAGTTACAATATTTTCGTTTGTATACCAATAGTTCTTTTGATTCGTCGACATCTACCGGACGGGCGGGTCGAGTGTTAGCATTTTCATTCCGAACTCACATCCGTTGGGCGCATTTACGGGTTTTTTTTTTCGCCGTGTGCATACAAAAGCATCTGTACAATAACATGCCGCCGGCATACCCAATACGATATTAGTATAATGTCGTAAAATAATACGCCTTCGTCTCATATAGCGCTTTTACGCGCACGTTTCGCCCGGACGGGCAAATATTTACGCAGTCGGCACACGGACGGACGTACACGGGAACCGGCCGCGAGAGCTCGTGTTTGTCACACGGCCCGCGCGACAATGGGCGCGACGTTTTGGACCGTTGACCCTTTGGACGCGGTAGCGAGGATACCACCCCGCCCCCTCACCGGACGCATACCGCAACCGCTGTCCGTCAAAGACGTCCCGGCGCGCGTGTCACGTCTCCCCCCCCCCTGCCGCCCGTCCGGCACGCGTAATTTATTCGGCCGAATAGGACGCGCGCGTCTCGCTCGTCGCCGACCACCGGACTGACCGGAATATTGAAACGTTACCGCGATACCGGTTAGGCCCGAAAAGGACTGCGGTACAGGTCATACATATACTGCGGGTCAGGTATATATGTATATAGTGCGCGTGCGTCGGCCGGTCGTAAATCAGACTCTCGTCTTATACGCGCATACAATATATATATATATTATACAGGTATACAGGTATACAGGTAGGTATATACCACACCGACCGACGATAATATATTATTATTGTGATTGTACGGCAGACGCGATGTATATGCGCACGTACGATTGATTTATCGGCACGCTGACAACGACGGATGTCGCGTATACATTATACGGCCGTTATGAATATATATATATATATTGTCGTGTATATAGCCATTTATAATATACAAGGCGTGTGATCGAAAAAATTTCACATGATTTTGACGATCGGCGAAAGAAAAAATTATCGTTAGTCATCCGAAATTTGCTTTTACTGTAGGCAGTGGTTGAATTGGAAAAAAAAATAAGGACGGACTCTGAGCTTAGTTCAAAAATCAGCGTTCCGGAACATATATTAGAGAAAAAGTAAGCCATGGAGAACTTCGTCCCCCACACCCCCTATCCAAAGTTTCTTAATCAGGGGACATTTTAAAAAACATTTTAGATTATTATAGAACATTAATGAGTAGAAAAATCCAAAATTTTTTTTCACATCATTGTTAGGTTACATATTTTCAAGATAGCGTAGTTTAAGCATTCCTCTTTCAAAATAATTTAACACTTTTCCTTTTAAATGAATAATAGAGGAAGTTGTGAATGTAGACCGAAATGAAGTTTATCGGTGTCGACATTGATTTCGCCATCCTTTAAGGCTTAGCCATTCACGGATAATGAAGATTATTCATTACCTATATGATACCAATATGATTTAATAAGATCAACTATTCAACATTTTATATCATGCTTATCATCTAAAACCAATTATGTAATGAGGACAAAAAACATTCATTTTCGTAATTTCAAGATTTTTCCAAAAATAATTTATGATTTTAAAAAATTTCAAACAAAAATTAAAACAAACATTGCGTTCCTTGCGTTCCTTGATAAATAAATTAAGGGGTAGGTACGCTGTTCAACATGAAAAAAATGAAGAGTAGCTCCGTCCCCCTGCGTCCCTCCCCAAATCCACCGCTGTGTAAAGGATTAGATATAAATGAAAGGTTCCTCGGTTTTGTTGATTGTTCAGAAAGTCAGTCTGCTGACAGTCTAAATGAACACATCAATGAACATTAATGAGCACATTAACTTACTTAAAGGAATGTGGTTTAAGTTTTAAGGCTAAACTTGTAGCACAGTCTTATAACGGAGCTAATGTTACGTCAGGGATATTTAAAGGAGTCCAAACAAACATCAAATGTAAATATCCATATGCCATAATATACTCATCAGTCATTGTATGGTGCAACAAATAAATTTAGAGTTGTTCTCGATATGCGCAAAATTATAAAATTATGTTAAATATTAATATATATGTCCGCGGCCATATATCAATATGACCGAGAAAAATAATGACGAACTTGCCATGGGATATAATATAGGTACCTATACTATTATACGTCTGGCGATTGTATTGAAACAATGAACTACAGAGACATAGATGAAATTAGATAATCGTAATAAAATAAATACTCGGTCTTATTTTTATATATATAGTTTAGTTATTTTAAGAAGTATTATTGAATCTGGTTTGCTCATTACTAAATAGAAAATGCAGATTATTACAACTCTATCTAAAATATTATTACGTCTATTATTTAATATGTTTTTGTTGCCATAATTTGCTACGTATATATTTATTTTTTTATTTTTCAGTCCTACAACAATGTGAACCATGTATATTTGGATGGCATGTAAATAATGTATCAAATTGTAAGGATGAATGCGTTTAAAAAGTTCATATACTGTCGCATGTTTGTACGTATTATTTAATATATACCTATAGGTAGGTACAGTTTTGTTCCTATTGGTACTTACTTATATATCATAATATAATACAAAATAACTATTATATTTGTTTATTTTTTTTTTTTTTTAATTCTATCTAAAATTGATTTGGTTTAGATTAGTGGAATCTACCGTTTTTGTTTTTAGCTTACAAAATAAAATTCAAGAATAATTCAACCTGCTCTATATCAATCCATATTCACTCAATTTGAATTTTTCTTAAGAATCAGCATAATAGCTATTTCAAAATTCTCAAAAACCCAATTAAATAAAATATATTTTTTTGTTTTGAAATTTATGTCATAAAATCATATAGAATATCAACTGTCAAAAGATATTAGTTTGCTGTGGAGATACCAGTTATAAAAGAATATTTAAAGACAGTGTTATCAATGATGTAACAAAAGATATACAAAAATATTTAAACATTCAACTACGTATAAGATGGAATATATATTATTTGGTATAATATTTATTAATTGGCATTATGTTTTTCTGTGTTTCAGATTTTGTGCAGTGTATTGGAAATGTGAAATAAATAGTTACCTATACCATTATTTATGGGAATTAATTATTATCCGTGTGAGCGTATATAAATAATGGTAGACTTTTAAGTATAATTGAACTATATTAAAAAATAATGTACCCAACTAATACTGTACTTGTATTATTAATTATGTTACTTTTTTTAATATTAATTGTTGTAGAGCCCATTGGTGATATGTTATTGTAATTTATAATGTTTATTTTACTATCATTTTGTGATACAAATAACTTTGAAGACTACATATTATTTTATTTTGTCATATACTATTTTTCGTTATCATTTGTATTAAAAAAATTTAAACAATGATCCTACTGAATATGTATTATTATATTATTATTATATATTATTATATGAATAATAATAATTTTTGTTTGTGAAATTTGAATTAATTTTTTCTTTAGTATTTGTGATTTTTCCGTTTTTTCCGTGCGTTTCAAGTTATGTCACATTTAATGACAACAGGAAATATGTTAAAATGATGGTCTTGCGTTTTCAATTAAAGTTTATTTCCGCTCTACTGAAAAGTTCTCAAACATTGATTTAACACCTTTTTCACGCGAAACTACGATATTTTATATAATATTGATTTGCATACTGGTTCTAAAAATAAAATTATTTTGTTATACACAATTTTTTCTTATTCAATTGTATTATACATTTAAATTTATGAGTAGGTATATAAAACATAGAAAACATAAAACAATTAATTTTTTAAGTCAACTAACGAAATATTTTTATAATAAGTATTAAGAGGGCGCATTAGTAGAAGAAAAAACATGTAAAAGTGATTCTAATAATACAGCTTATCAAGTGAATTTAAAGAAAAATTACTTATTATCAAAATTGTAGAAGGGAAGTGTACGATGAGAATTAAGAAGCCCAATTTTTAATAAAAATTTTATTTTGTTTTAATAATTAATGTTAAAAAAGTAAAATATTAATTTTTCAATACTGATCATTTTAATTAATATATAAAAAATCGGTTTCCTTACGTTTCACGGAAAACTTCTTCTCTAAAATTTTGTTTATGGGTATTTTTACTCTAAAACAACGGAATAAGCCGTATAATTAGAACCATTTTTGCATATTGTTTTGTTCTTGAAAAAAAAAATTAATTGCTCCTTAAAAGTGCTGCTCTGGCGGCCAGTAGCAACATTCAATAACTTTCCATCGCATCATAGCTTGTACAAAAATAGAATATTATAATATTCATAGCTCCACCCCGCAGCGCCGCGTCATGTCAACATTTATACAATCCCTGTGACCCGGTTTATTATTTATTATTTATGAGTGTGTTGTGGCTGTTGAGTGGGTGACCAAGGTATAATATTAATTTTTTGTCTGAACAACCACATAATATTGAATTTATTATAATAATTATATAATATAATATATTATTATAATATTCAAATGAAAATAATGAACGCACAAAGGAAAAAGTTACAATTATCAAAAAGAAGATCTTTAAAATCTGTCACGAGAGATCATACCTTACAGACGGATATGTGTCGTTTCGTACATTGTACACGGCCAAGGAGGTTATATATATATATATATATAAATATATACATATTAAACTCGCATTAAACCTAACTGGCCGAAAACAAAACGATTTTTTCCGTTCGCTACCATGGACACGGACGCGAGAATTCGTTTAGCGAATGTTTAGCGAACGGGAAAACGTTTGTTTTACCTTAACTGTCGATCGAGTTAGTATACCGCAGTCAAGTGTCGGGTAACGTAATAATTATCATCGAGTATACCGTTCGTGTTGTCATTACAATATACCTGTGTTCACAGCACGGACTAAGATACTATGGACTGGTATCGAAAGATATATTAGCGGAACCAAAATGTTTCTTAATGCCGGGCGTAAGAAAATCTAGCAAAACTTTCGCCATCTATGAGCAAAAGTTACGTTACTGG
>JAIPRL010004352.1:7246-38935 GCA_025469235.1 Pemphigus obesinymphae
CTCTTACTGAGTGTGATGTCAACGTTTTTCCAAATATATTTAAAATTATAAACATTTATTGTACATTGTCTGTCTCCACCACCACATCTGAGTCGATGTTTTCCACTTTAACATAGTAAAGACATGCATAAGAAATACCATGTCTGAAGTATAAGAACAAAATATGCCAACATTATATGCATTGTTATATGCCTATTACATTTTTAAACGCTTGTCATTACATTTTAATAATAATAAACTATGATATGTTATATATTATATGTTTTCTATTATACTATCTACATAATATTTATTAGGTATTATTTCTCATAATACAGGATTCATTAAATCGATTAAAGATGTTAGCTATCCATAAAAAAATACAATTTGACGTAGAAGAAATATTAGATGAACTTGCAAAAAGACCTAGAAAATTATATTTTGTTTTACAAATGTTATAAATTGTCTAAATTGTCCTAATTTATTATCATGTAAAAAAAATGTATTTTCAATTATTAAATTTATTTGAAAATTTAAAAGTAGTCGTACAAATTCAAACAATAAACGAATGATAAAGTGCACCGAGATATTAAATCTACAATTTTTAAGTATAAAAAAAGGGCGGATCCAGAAATATTTTATAGGAGGGGGGAGAGGGGCGCATACCCTCAGATGACCATATACGTTTGCGGAATTATCCGTTTTTGAGGATTACGTCCTGTTGTCTCAATTATAAGTTTTTCTTTATAACTTTGAAAGTAAGTGCGACTGACAAAATTTGACTTCACCATCGTAATAACAATGAAAAAACACGTATTTTGCAATAAAAAAAAAGTTAACATTCACTGGGTAGCTAAAATAGAACTGAATGCTGAAAATTATTACGATATTCAGTTCTTTTATTGTTGTTACGTTTTCGAATTTTCAAAATATGGTAACTCTGGAGTGATTTTGTGGGTACATATTTATCTAAAATTTTGTAAGTATGTGTTTTTTAGAATTTGGAGGGGGCGCCCGCCTCCTTCGCCCCCCCCCCTGGAATCCGCGCCTGGTATATAATATATATTATGTAGATAGTATAATAGGAAACATATAATATATAACATATCATAGTTTATTATTATTAAAATGTAATGACAAGCGTTTAAAAATGTAATATGTATATAACAATGCATATAATGTTGGCATATTTTGTTCTTATACTTCAGACATGGTATTTATTATGTATGTCTTTACTATGTTAAAGTGGAAAACATCGACTCAGATGTGGTGGCGGAGACAGACAATGTACAATAAAATGTTTATAATTTTAAATATATTTGGAAAAACGTTGACATCACACTCAGTAAGAGCTTGAAATAGTTAGAGCTGATTTTATAATTTTATTAGTTCTGTTTAGTTTACGCCTCCACAACTTAAGCTTAATAGAACACCTAAGAATTTTCAAAGAAAAACTAGCATTATAATTTCTCTATAATTAATTTTTGTTGACTTACAAAAAAGATAGAAATATGAAACAAAAAATAAATTATAGCTATCATCTAGTGTTATATCTATACATATCAAAATTTGGTCTGATGGAGCACTAGATAATGTTGTAAGCAATTATTTTTAACAAAAATACACGATTGTTTAACGATAACTACTGGTACAAACACAGAACTATTTTTAAACTACTTTTAAAATATATTTAAATATTTTTAATTTGTTTGATTTTATATTTTCTTAAAATGTATTGAAAATTGCCTATACAAAACCCCTTAAAATATATAGAAAGTTTGATGTAGCACTGTAGTAGCAAAACGAATATCGTGCAAATTCTAAAAATAGTCATGCAAATAACGTGCTAAATAATGGCATAAAAAAAAGTTCGAATTTCGAAATGGGCTGGTGCAATACCTGAAATTCAAAAAAACGTGTTTTACCTCGTAAAAATGATCGCAAAAATTCTAAAAATAGTCATGAAAATTCATGCGAATCACGTGCTAAATATTGGCATAAAAAAAAATTTCAAAAATGTCAATATTTTCATTTGGGCGCGGCTGGCGCAATGTACGTGGAAATTTCACTTCCATTTCCACCTCTATGTCACTCTAATCTAGCAACGATTTTTAGTTTTGTGTAATATTATAATGATAGGTACTATTCATCAGAAGCTGTATAATTCGAATAGTTGTAAAAAACCCGTAATAACAAATTACTTCAAATTATCACTCAAATTCTGAAAAATCCCGTCAATATAATGAAACATAAATCTGAAAAACTTTGCAAGACTGAATGAATGATATGTAATTTCAATAATAATTATTGATTTTAATAAATCGTATGATCAATAACACTAAAAATAAACAAATAAAATAAAGTCTCTTAAACGGTGCACTATTTCATGCAAACATTATATATTTTGTTTTTATACTGTATATTATATAATATATCATATGTATATTGCCCATTCCTTACCTGTTCTTGTTTTGTTACTAGGTAACAGAGTGGAAAGCTTATTTGGATTTTTTTGAAACGCCTCTAAATCTGCTTCCATGCCCGGATAGCTTTCTTGGTAGAATTCCGACCCGGCTTCTTCCCAGACGTCTATACATTGTGATCTCTTCTTCCTTTCACTATCAGACATTCTACAGACGAACATAGAAATAACTAATTAGCTATACATTTACTTATGACGTGTCCTTCTATCATTTACCTGTACAGATTCCGTTCCGCTTGAATTCTATTTATGTAGAGAATTTATTTTAAAAATCTCGTCATTTTTTAATATTAAAACGTCGTTCTACTAATTCACCATCCATAATAATTTGATTTCTGAAAAATAAATAAACAATAATTTTCGTCTACAGTTCAAGAACAAATATCCATATTATAATAATATAATATAGGGTATATATTAGAATATATTAAAGTAGGCCGGTAATCATTATATGAGGAATCTATAACGATCAAAAAACAATATATATTTTTAAAATATCAAAAATGTAATCATGTCCATATATATGATTAATATTTGGTTACAATGTTACATATTTCGAAATATTATTTTCCGATTGAATAAAATGACAAAAGTTGATTTCATCAAACATCTATTTTCAGATGATTTTCCGTTTTTTTTCCATACAAATACAATTTGTACCTCAATTGGTTGTAATGTTAACTCCTATGTGCCGTTTATATACCAACATATTTTTCTAAAATTATATTGCAAGAAAACAGTATTATCTTTAGCCGTTTAGCAATTATTTTCCGACAGAATATTGTGTATTATAAAATTTCGACCGTAGGACTATATGAATCAAAACTACCTTTAACCCTTCATTTTTGAGTTTACAAAGAACGACGATCAAAAGGCCGTTCCTGGTTGAGAAAAACAAAGAGGAAGTATATTTTCTTAACTAATTTTCTGCTTTTAAAAGAGTACTTGAATATAGTATTCGAATGAAGACCAAAATTCAGGCAATAAAATTATGTTTTAAATGTTTTTTCTTACACTATAAGTCTATAACTATACCATAACAACTAATAATTTGTCCTATATTATAACTTTTACTTTTTTACTAATTTTACTGATTTACTTTACTACTATTATATTTCATGCTGTACTTCCAACCTATACACATGTACGTCATCATAATATTGAAAAATTTTCGTGACTAGTAGGTAGATATAATTTTTATCTTTATAGACTATTATAGTGTACGAGGAATTCGCGTGACCTTTTTGATTGATGTATCATGGAAACACACAAATTAGTCATAGGACTTTTATTTTATGACTCCAAGAAGCAAAACGAGTTCCAAAATTGAAAGAATTATATCTATTTAATACTAAAGCTACACACATATATATATAATACTATATAATATAAGTAGACTTTGAAAAAGCATTTTTAAAAAGGATATTTAGAATAAATGTGTACCTTTACCATAATACTCACCAACTTTTGCTGCCTTTTTTATGAATTGTAGTTATATTAAAATTGTTTAAAATAATAGTTATAAACAATGTATCTAAATAAATAAAGTATTTAAGAAAAAACTTAAATTTCATAATACCTACAAAATATTTTGAGTTTGTCCACCTTGTATAGATGAGTATGACCTTAGATCATACCTCCTGAGATGAACTAAGAAATACACCACTGCGCGTGATTTAACGGTATGTTAGACGTTAGTTTAAAAGAAAAGGTCAACCAACCGTCTGTTAAAAGATCAATAGGCTCAATTTTATATAACCGGCCATAGTCACTATTAGAACATTTCTTTTAAAATATATTACATTCATACCCACATTCCTGGATGTAAATGAATTTACATTCTTAATGCATCATATTTAAAATAAATTATTTCACATTCATGTTCCTTAAAAAAAATATTAACTAATAAGTCCATTGCAAACAAAAATTCTTTAAAATGAATATGCTCTGTTTAAAATATCAGTCCTAGATCGTGGTGAAATATCCAAACTATTTGGAAGTGTTTTTCATGCCTGTAGGAATTTTTAACATAAGTAATTATTTTTAACATGACTAGTTTAGCATTGTTAGAGATACTCAAAACGTTCAAGAGATCACATATCATTATTTTGCCACTTTAGGCGTTCACTATATAGATGTACTACCATTGGTCCTAGTATAGTACATAGGAATATGTCCTACAAAATGTATGCTTCTAAAAACATTTAATAAATGTAGTGTATATATAAAATAATAACGGAAAAATTAGCAAATACGTTTAATTAATTTGTTAGAAATATATAATACATATGAGCTTGATCAAAATGTCATCGTTTCAACAAACCTTTTCCTATTATGAAAAAATCAACATCGCAGGAAACCATTTTGGTATCAAGGTACATAGGTAGTTACTAATTTAGTGTGTTATCATTATTTCAAAAAATCCTAGCTATATGATTAATTACTATTAGGTATATTGATTTTTTAAATTTGTTTTCTAAAGAAAAATAATTCCACTAAAATATTTATAGTTCAATTAAACGAAACATTTTTATTTTAACAAAATGTATAGGCTTACAACAACAACCATATAAGTCTTGCGTTTTATAATATTTCAAGAAAAAGAAAAATTCAAATAATATTTTAGTTAAAAAAAAAATGAAAGAAAAATATATGATTATAGGTATGTCAAATATATTTATTAAAAATTTCAAAAAAATTTTTCAAGTTATCAAAATTTTAAGAATATAATATAATATAGTTGATAGAGTTAACAAATACTTCCAGTATTAACTCTTAGTATTTCTCAATGTTAATTAATCGAAAATATATTTTAGTTCTTACTATTTAATCGACACATTAATTAAAAGTCTGGACTTGTCAGTATAAGTCCAGAGCTATAAAGAATACTTTTAAAAAGTATTTGAGTACCTAAGTAAAACACATATTGTTGAAAAAAGTATTTAGAGTAATATTCAAATACTTATTTATCCAATATATTTAAGTAAATACTCAAATACATTAAAAATGTATTTAAAATAATTTTCAAATACTTATAAAAAATATACACACATATATATATTTCTTTCATAATTTTATTAATATACGTATATAATGATCAATTATTATTATAACTTCTTTTTCTCATTTACCTTCTCTATTTTTATGTGATAATTAAAAAAAACCAAAAAGTGTATTCTCTCAAAAAAGTATGATAATGGTCAATTCCTAAAGTTCCCAAACATTTTTAATTGGTATTGTATGCTTATTATCTTAATTATTTTATTCAACTTTATGTAATGTGACTTTTTAATTATGTTACTGTTGTATAGAGTACCTATTGTGATATACACCAATTATAAATCAAATGGTTTACATAATATTTTGTTCGTTTTCAATATTAAATGTCTTAAACTGAACATTCAATAAAATATATTGTATATTTTATCTACTAATAGTTATGTATCTATACGAAACTGAGCTATTAAAAACGTATCATATTATATTTTAAAATATACATGAGGTTACACTAAATCATATTTATTTCTACATAGTTTGATCTTCAATGTAATGTTAAACATAAGTAGGTACTGAGTATATAATTAATATTAAGAGTTGTGTATAGGTACTACACCGAAGCTACGCTCAGAATCGTTTTATTGAATGCAATGATTTATCATTGCTTTCAAATCCGATACATCCACCAAAAGTACCCTGTCCAGTAGCAAAGTGCATCCATCCCTACTGACACCCAACGAGCGAAGTGTTTCCACCCTCTACTGACCGGATTTTTTTTTTTTTTACAATTTGCGAGATGTGACATTTTGATTAATTTTGAAATAACCATAATCAAAATTATAAAATATATTGTCAAAAATAATAAATGAATAACTAAAAATAAATTATGACTAGGTACCGATTTTCAAAATTTTTTTTTAATATAGTTAGAGGGTAGTCAGTGTATTTTTAACTTTGTATTAAAATTTCAGGTCCTAAAACCCAAAATTACTAAAATATAGATAGTCAACATTTAAAAAAAAATTGAATATAATTACCGACTACCGTCAATATACCTAATACTAAACTACAATGTAATTAAATATTATTATTAAATATGTCATATTAAGTGTAAATTTCAAAAATTAAAGAACATTATTTTTAGAACTATGAAGAGATAACGGAACTTGAATTGGACTGAATCATGTTTTTACCAGTTTTACGTTATTTTTCATTACTGCTCATGGATGGTAAACCTTCACGTCAAAAATTTGTTCACAGAAAAATATAGAAAAAATACATATCATTGTAAAACCACCATTCCGCTGGAAAAATTAGAAAAAATTTAAAAAAATAATGTTTTTTCAAAAACACAACCTAATATTTAGTAGATATATTTATTAAGTAGGTATGAAAATAGTAACTTAAAAATTTCTCTCCAAACTATTATTGTTATATAGGTAATAACGATGATGATAACAGTCGAGATTTTGAAGTCCTTTTATTTAAGCAAGAAATGTATTATGAAACTGGTTGTTTTAATGCAATTTTTCATATTTTTACATTTTCATTATTGTTGGCGTTTATAACATTTTCGTTCATTTAATTTACCAAGTAAAAAATGCGATATTTTACAATTATATTTTTTATTTACAATATTGTATACACATTACACATTAAGTAAAAATATTAATAGTAATTGAATTTATGATCGATAAGTTTTTATTTACACTATCAGAACGTAATTTTTGCAATTTTTCTCATTCATATCAGTATGCTTGATTTGGGGAGATGGAAATACCCTTTCCATTTTTAAAACATATTTTAGGGTACCTATTTCTTCTAAATTTTCTAAATAAAACGCCAAAAACGAGAAAAATAATTATTTTATAATTACTAATATGGAATATACCTACTATTTAAATATCATGTACACATTGCATGCCTTAATCTCAAAAGTTAACTCAAAAAATCAATATTTAACTTAAATATAGAGTGGAAGGAAGTGGAAAAACTCAAAATGTTGTAAACTTTACTAATAAGCAACTGTAGATGTTTTAAAATGTAGATGTTTGAAAACTCTATGCTCATCGTGTAGGATACTGATGGCAGATATATTGAATTTGAAAACAATGATATATCACTTCTTTGTTAAAATTATTCAGAGCGGATTTTTGTGTAATACATAATTAATATTATATAGTAAAAATATATTTTTTTAAATTGAATGACAATTTTATTATAGTTACATACTGACTCGATGAAAAATTTGAAATTCTATGCACATTTTTTGGAATGTCGACGGAATAACCCATTTTTTTGCCATTTTCGATAGTTTTTCTTATATATTTATTAAAAAAAAGGTAAAATCAAAAAATTATCTCTTTATAGTCTTTATGATCAAATTTTCTATTGGAAAATGGAAACATACTTAATGGTTAAAATTTAGATCTAGTCTTCTGGTCAAAACGTTGTTTCCAGAAAAAAAATATAACAATAATAAACATCATTATAAAACCACTATCTTTCTCGATCCACTAAGATCTAAAATCTGAATCGAATATTGTAAAGAGTAATTAGGTTTTCCATAAATGTTGACATGAGAATTAAAATATTCTTAGATATAGGTTTCAAAAATGGTTCGATCAAATACATTTTTTGCTGTGTTCCATAAGAATGATTTTTTTTTTATTGTAGTATACAAAGTTTAGGTATTAAATCACACATACATATAAACTTGAAAAATTTATGTTCATATATATCTTTGAAAATATCAATGAATTAATTTTGGAGGGGAAGGAAATGAAAAATCATATTTTTCCAATAACATAATATATGTAAAATATATTTTTAATTGTATAGTTGGCTTATATTTTACTATATAGGATATAACAAAAAATTTCTCGATAATGGTTCGCGTTAGTTAATTCTACTTGAAAACATTAGTTCATACATGTCATATTTTATAATAAACATGAAATAGTAGAGTATAGCAAATAAAGTACATTTGTGAACATTTTCGCATTATTTCCAAAATTAATGATATTCCTTGGCCACCTTGATCTGATCAGACTTGTCAGTTGTAAGCATGTGTTTTTTTTTTTTTTTGTATAATTACTTTAAAAGTAAAGTCTAAAAATACAAACCTTTGGATAATTAATGATTGATGATTAATTTTATGAGAATTAAACAAAATATTGCCGGATCCATATGAAATTTATACACCATGTAGTAGAAAATTGATGAGATTAAAATGAATGTAAATTTATTTAAGTATTGTACATTGAAAATCGACCGTTTCACTGCCCCATCCTGTATTACATACTCGTAACATGTTTTTTTTTTTAAATAAAAAATAATATTTATTTATTTTACAGTATTATGAAATGTCATAGTTTGGTGATAAAAGAAATTGCATGGCTTCCAAGAATTGATAAGACATTTGAGTCTTTAGGAACTCAAATATCAATTACACGTTTACGCCTCTCTTCTAAAAGCTCCAATTCAAGCAGTAAACTTAGTCAACCAATTGAAAAATACAAAAAAAAAGTTCAACTTCTTTACTAAGTTAGATAGCTCAACTTCATTAAGGCTAATGTTATAATTTTAATTTATGACTAGAAATCATGGACGAATAATATTTTAAATATTTTATATTTTATTTTAAACATACTTCATTTCGCAATAAAACTAACGTTTACACTTTTTAAAATAGGATTTTTTTTTTTTTAGAAGAAGAAGAAACTTCTACATTAATTATTATTATTTTTTGTTAAATTTCTTATTATTGTAATCACAACATATTATTCAATTATTTTTTATTAAGTATCTACCTAATAAACATCGTAGGTACATTATGTAAAGAAAAATTCAAATAAACTGTCTTTAGAATGTACTACCTTTTTACTAACAATTATTTTATAGCATGCCTATAACATTTGCATTTTTACAATATTGTAATGAGGACATACTATTTTTTAGTATAGAACCACCTATAGAAATACTCCATTTTAGAATATCATAATATAATAATTAAATTATAACTTAAACAGGATATACTACATTTTGAAACTCAATATGTATATGAACTTGAATAGTACAGTAATGGTAATACACAACAAAAACATGGCGAAATATCGACTTCGACCATAAATTAACATACAAACTTTTGATGTTGGTTGACTCGTATGAATAATTTGATCCTGGAACTTTTAGATCCCGGATATAAATTTGTTAATTTACAAAAATGTCTTAAGATTTCCTTATGTACAGTTAGTACTACAGTATTAAGAGTTAAGACGGTGTAAGATCCACATATTAAATATCTATCTAATAGGCAATATAGCAAAATTATACTATATAAAATAATAAATGTGTCGTCCAAGTTAAAATTAGAGTTAAAACATTTATTTTAAATTTTTAAAAGAAGAAAATTTGCGAAACCATCTTATACCTTTCAGATTTTGAGCGAACGAGGAATATATTAATTTTAAGATGATGTGTTTTTTTCGTATGTCTGTATATATATTTTGTGGTAGAAAGAGAGTATGAATTTAGAAGTAAAGAACTTTTTTGATAGAAATTTTTTTCAGTTTGTTCTTAAATAATAAATAATTTTCGATTTTTCCCGAAGTTTCCTTAAGCGTAAATAAAAACTAAATTTTATGAATGTAAAGGAAATAACTACCTAATTATTTTTTATTTTTTTGAAAATTATATTATTCTACCTAGTTTTGCTCAAAATTATTTTTTGAATACAATGATTTATCTTTGCTTACAAATTTAAAATAATAATAATACACTATCCCGTGCGAGGACTGAAGCGACGATAGACCAACTGATTCCACTATCTGGACAACTTTGTTTTTAATATTATTTAACAAAAGAATTAATAAATAGTATAAATTGTAACCTCTTGATTAATTTTGCAAAAACTTATTCCGACTAACTAACTTCCGATTGTCTCGGAAATGTTCTCTTTTTCATATTTGATAATGGATGTTTAAACTCTAATTTTAACCTAAATGTTTGCTATATTGCCTAGACTATATGACTAGACTGAGGCGGCAAATGTCAGTATAATGTACACACTCCCGTGTCAAATAGCCATTTCAGAGCAATCATAAAATATGTCAATAATATTTCTCAATAATATATAGCACTGAAAAGATATACATATTATTATTATCAACTATATATTATGGAATAATATAATATAGAAAAAAATGTATTTTCCTCAAAAAGAAGAAATTACTAACATCAAAAAAAAAAAATGAACATAAATACTAAGAAAATTTCAATAGAAATGTATGTCGGAAGCGTGGCATGATACGGATGAGAGACACGGAGAATAGATAAAATAGAAAAGGTTTCGTTAGAAGCTGTAGAAATGTGGTGTTGGAGAAAGATGCGAAGAATAAGTAAGACAGAAAGAAGAAGAAATTGACACAATTAACACTACCAAAATAATAAAGGACATTTAATTATTATATTAAGAGTCAGTTGCTGCAGGGAGCAGCAAAACATGGAGAGGGAATTTGTTGTATAGGTAAATGAGTTTGTTGTACTTAAACCATCAAACTCTGGATTGAAAAATAAGAATGATGGAATATTATTAATGGCAAACAAGAAACGACTGCAGGATGATAAGAGATGTTTAACTAAATAATACGTATTTACTTAATAACTAATATTCGTGTATGCTATTTTAACTGCAGTAAGCGCATCGATAGTTATAAATAACTAGTTAAGTTAAAAAGTTAACAATACACAATTTTCAATCAACTTTAACTTATTGACTAGTCGATAGATAATATTATAATTGATACAGAATTGTATGAATAATGATCCGTTTTTATTCGACAAACTGTCCTATATAGATGCATATATTATATTATACACTCGTAACACGTAAACGTTATAATAATATTATGTTCGTACCTATACGGAATAATGCGTGTTCAAATGAAATCACTCGGAGACGGCTGTCGGGACGCGAGGCTGGGCGTCGCAGGAGGTGGAGACGGAACGAGGACGCGACGCCGTCAACGGTGGCGGTGGCGACGGGACGACTGCAGCAGCTGCGGTTGTCCGTCGCGCGGCCGGGCGGCGAGTGTGGAGCGGCGAACCGCCGTCGTGCCGTGTCGCCGCCACGACGTGGACGATAATAATAACGTTACGGCGGCGGCGGCGGCGGCGGCGGTGGCGGTGACACTATATATATATATAATATGTATATTGTATATGTATACGATATTATTACGGTGGACGGCGACCGCGGAGCTCGTTAAACGAAACGCGAACCCGGTACTGGTGTACTGCCGACTCGCGCGTATTTCGGGACGGACACCGCTTACCGCGCGTATTTCGGGACGGCCGGGATGACCGAGGCGCGGACTGGTACGCAGTGCATAATAATATACACGTACGCGTGTGCGACGGGTCCCGCCGTTAGTATTCGGTCGGTCGCGCGAAAGCTGCCGCCCGATCGATAACCACCCGCCGCCGCCGCCACCCGGCCTGGTTGTTGGTCGCGCGCGCCGCCACCCCATTTATTTTTTATCTCTTCCGCCGTCATCCCGCCGGCCACGTCATCGCCGAACGCGCCCCCTCCCCCCCCCATTGCCCTCCACTAACCCTTCCGCGCTGTCCACAAAACGTATATTATGTACACGCCGTACAGACGATACCGTATATTGGTGGTGGTGGGGGGGGGGGAGAGGGAGCCGTTCGTCCCTCTCGCTTTGGCTATACATCATAATATTTCAGATGCACTATTGTGTACGCACTGCCTAAAAACCATATTGGGCCCCCTAAGAAATCTCGAATGCGCAAACTTTTACAAAGTGTTCAAATTTTCCGAAACTTTTAAACCGGCTAACATACCTATTACTACTATCACATACTCCAAATTTACCGAAACGAATAAAACAATATCAATATATTATATGCTGCGCAATAATTGGGGCCAGGATTTTATTGTCCTAAAAAAAAAAATTACTTAAATATTATCCTTTACGGAATAATTAAAGTGTGCGTTTATGATTTATGCGACCTAAATGGATACTCGAAATAAAATTCCTTGAAAAATACACTTAAATAAAATTTTATATTTGTAGACTCTAGTCCTCATTAGTCTCACAATGGTGTGTACTTATTTTCATTATTTTTTTTTTGTTTTTGTTTTTATCACTTTTTACGTAGAACGATTTTTTCCGTCGATTTATCTTGGAATTTCTTTAATCCGATCGTATAAATAATTATTTAAATATAAATTTCTAAAATGTTAACGATCTAAATCATTTTCAGCAGCCCACATTTTGGCGATTTATTATTATTTATTAATTTAAGGCTCGGAAGTTATTGAATTTGCATGGTTTTTGTGGGTTATTCGATTTATTGCTAAGTAAAATAGAAATTCATTTCAAGACACTACAAAAAAACTATCAAAAGTTTATAGTGCATATTTTTGCATATTTAGTCAATTTTTTTAGTTTTAAGAGCATATTTCTTAATTTTACAATTTTTTGAAGCATATTTGATGGTTAATGATAACTAAATTTAAAAATTCATAAATTAAAAATATATATAGGTACATTAATTTGAGAATTATGGACTATAATATGTTGTATTTCAAATAACTACCTAGTTAATATAAAAACAATGTTTTCATTCTTTATATATTTAAGAGCTCGTATTTATTATATAGAATAATATTTAATAATTTGTAAATACCATAACAATATATTAACTCTGGGCTTTACTATTTATACTTTTATAAAATATTTGTATTCATATAAATATATTTATGTAAAACAAAAAATAAGTGCATATTTTTAAAGCATATTTGTACTTTTTTAAGCGCATAAATACATGCATATTTATTACTTTTTAAGAGCATTAAGTTCCAAGCCCTATTTATTATTATTAATTTCGTATTCTCTTTAAGACGATACTTTATGTTTTAAAATAGGTACATTATAATATAATACGAATTATAGTGTGTCTCACTACTTAAAAGTTAAAACGGTAAAATATCGGTAATATTAATTTAAATGTTATAAAAAGTAAAATAAAATACAAAAGATTACTTATATTGGATTACTCACCTTCAAAAGTGAGAAGTATAAAAATATTTACCTACTAATATAAATTAGCTATAGACTTTTTATATAGGGATGTAGGAAGACCATATACATACCATTTTTTTGAAGGATTGATTTTTGATTATTGCATCCCGTTGTCCCGGCAAACTTTAAACTAAACACTTATTGTCCCATTTTTGAAAGTAATTTAGGTCCCACTTTTTTATGATTTGAGGAAAGATTATGAACGTTATTTTTTTGCTTATATACCATTTTAAATTTTCAAAATATGTCACTTTAGTGTTTTAATAGTTATTAATACAGAGCACTATAAATTGACCGACCATAAAGCTCAGATAACAAAATATAGGTATAGGTATGCTGTACGATGTTGAATCGTCTGATAAAATAATTTAGAAAAATCGGTATATTAATAAAAAATATAATTTACTTTTTATAAGAGTTTAAACAATATAATAACTGAATTAGTAATCAATAATTACAATAATAATGATAATTTTATACATCATGAAATTTAATTTTAAACATTTAAATTTCTTGATTTTAGATTTTTATTTTTTTATAAATGTATTCCGCCACAAATTTTTCGACCAAAAGTGTGTCTCTTTTTTACATAAATCGCATTATTATTTGATTTTCAAATTTATGCCGTTGTATTGGTATAATAATTATTATTAAGAAACCGAAAAATCATGTAATATATCAAAATTTAAAATAAAGATTTTTAAGGTTTTTTTTTTTATGTATAACAAAATAATAGTTCAATCAATTCACCAAACATATTTTTGTATACCTACTAGCATATATAATATAAATATTATAAAAAAAAAATGTTGAATATTATTTATAGAATATTATGTGCCAATAATGTTATTAATTATAAATTTTTTAAAAAAAAATGGAATTAATTGACTTACAGTAATGAATTTACAGAATAAACTGACAAAGTTGTCGTATATAAATTGCATACAATATTAAGAAAATAATTTACATTTAAACTTTAAAGCATCAATAACATTTTCACGATTTAAATATTTCAAAAAGATAATTTCCGATGGAAATGCATAGAACGAGGTGTGATTCAATATTCTATGGTA
Organism: Pemphigus obesinymphae; assembly: GCA_025469235.1. Taxonomy (NCBI): domain Eukaryota; kingdom Metazoa; phylum Arthropoda; class Insecta; order Hemiptera; family Aphididae; genus Pemphigus; species Pemphigus obesinymphae. The sequence continues at coordinate 21,886 of JAIPRL010004352.1, forward strand.
TCCTCTAATTTCATTAAAACCTGGACCCCTGTGAAAGCTACACCTAATGTATATTACGTTCGTGTTTTTTGCGAAAAAAATAATACTTTTTATTATAAACAGTGGTTCTCAAACTAAAGTGCCCCAATACAGTAGTTAGGTAGTTTTTTTTCTAATTTAAACCCATTATCGTGGAAATAAGTTCTCAAAAAGAGTTATAAACAAATATTTTTATCAAATACCTATTGAATATAAAAATATAATTGTTGACAAAATTAAATATAAATATTGAATTATAAAATGTATATTCCAATAAAACAACTAATCAAAGACGGTAAAATATATTTTATATATAATTTAAAACAACGTATCTATTTCCTCCATTTTGGAATTTTGGAAAAAAAATTTGTTCCATTAATTTGTACATAATTTATAAAAATTTGAATGACAACTTCCAGAATTTATATGACCACTCGTTAGCAACAATAGGATAGGGGGTTGGTGAAACGTTTTGCCAGTCCCTCTACCCATGTTCGAATTTTGAATTTTTTGTACATAGTTGTTTTATAATTTATATTTGTATGAATTTGTATGATAAAATTCAATTTGAAGTTTGCTAATGGGGTTAGTAAAGTGTCTCGTGTTGTTACTCTGTCGTTTCCTACTCTATTTATATGAATCATTGTAACATTTTAAAATGTGGACAAATGTCATTACCATTTTACAATAAAATTTGAAAATAGCGTGCAATTTGAGAGTGCCTGCAGGCTCTAATAAAATTGAAGGAGACTATAGAATATTTAAATGCATAACTTTCCACGTCTTTCGTATATTAATATTTTATGTTGTTTATGCCACTGACTCCTGTTAAAACTAATACAGCTGAACAATAGATCTCGATAACATGAAATCTATTTCTAAATGTAAATTATTGAATTGCAAAATAAAGATCTATCGTTATAAAAAAATAGCCTTTCATGACGTCCAAAACTTAGCGTAGTTTAATTTGAATCAATGTGACTTTAATTTATGAAGTAATTTTAACAAACTCAAATATTTTTCTAAAAAAAACTAACTCATTTGGAAGTACCTACCCATGTAATGACATAATATGTAAAAAAAAAAGTTTTCTTTACAGAAATATCAAAAAAAGTAAATATTCAGTACGATTGCCGTATTAAGAATCTCCACATCGAATATCAAGTAGTCACCTAAAAAAAAAGTATTAAAATTTAATCATTAAATAAGTTGTCATTCAAATTTGTAAATATAGGCATTCGTTTTTTTTTATGTTACTTTTTAAAATCGGTACCTACGTAATATATAATAACAATTTTAAAACATGTCAGCGTGGCATATTTTAAGTGGCTAAGTAAGCAACTCTAAACTTTAGAAAGTTTTAAGAAAAATTAAAATCTAACAAATGAAAATTGTTTACATACATTTTAAAAATGAATAATAATTGGTCCCATTACTATATACATTTTTATTGTGGATGTTTTTTATGAAAATTTTATTGAAAATATTACTTTTGCATTTCTTATTTATAACAATTTCAAAACATCTTAAAAAGATGAAACAAAAAATAAATTAATTAGAACAATATTATCTAGCGCCCTACGTAGCCATTTTGTAATACGATTATGTGCATTTAAACACGTTTTATAAATTGGTTATTAAAAAACTAACTTTTTTGAATTTTTTAAACAAATAAAATTCTTAAAAAAAATTAAATAACGAAATAAAGCTCTGTAGGGCACTAGATAATGTTATTATCTAAATTATTTTTTTTGGTTCATCTTTCTAAGATGTTACTAAGTTGTTAAAAATGAAAAAATGCTAACATGAGTTTTTCATTGAAATTTGTTTGTGCTGACATCCTCTTAAGGGAACGTATTTTAATATTAAGTACTATAAAAACTTTGAAATTTGAAAATTTTTTTGAGACTTAAATGCATACGATTTTTGACCCTTGGTACCAAAAAAGTTATCGATCCTTTTTTTTTTTTTCGTTTAAACCGACAATTATAAAGGTTCTGTTTTGACCAATGCGTCTCAAAAAATTCGACTCCACATGCCTACTAAATACTAGGTATCTGTAACACAAAATGGCCAATTCAACGAGTGTGTGAAAAAATGAAAAATTCTATACGTTTTATTTATATTATGTATGTATACAATTAAAATAAACATATACTAATGTTTTTTTTTTTTAGATTTTGAGTGGATTGGGACTTGGGAGATCAGCTATACTGCAGCTAACTTAAAAACTCGTAGATTTAATACTTTCTGTAACTCAAATAATGCATGTTTTAAAGATTTTATGTAGGTATTTGTTATAAACGTTATTTAATCTGTTAATAATAGTTAAAACCAATACTTGAAAACTTTGTTTCGGTGGTTCCATTTGGTAATTTTCTAAGGAGTATTATATAGGCAATTTATTGTACATAATGGAATACAAAACAATAATATTATTATCATTCAAATAATATTGATAATGTTATCATTGAAAATAATCAGACATTTATGTTCGATTGTACTTTGTCGAAGGTTACTATGTCAAAGTTTTTCATTTACAAAAAGTAATAATAATAATATTGTTGTTAAACAAGGTATATTGTTTTAAATATGTCTCTTTTATTTAATATGAGTATAGTTAAATGTATTAAAAGATTTTTGCCGATTGTTAAATGTAAACATGTTTCATTTAAAAATATTAACCAATTCTACAAAACATTTTATAAAGCAGAAACAAGTATACTGACGTCTAATCCATACGTGCCTTCTCTGAATCGCACAAATACAAGAAACTCAATAATTTTTGGATTTTCGTTGCTTGGTTTATTTGGACTTGATGAGAATCTCGATCCGGAGCTTAAACTAGTCAATACCATTAAACGAGGACTATTACATTTACAAGTAAACTTTCAAATTATTGACATTGAACTTTGCTAAATACTATTATTACACATATATAGTAAATACCTATCTGTAATTTATATTTTATTTCGATTTTTTCAAGTACCTATGTACCTAAATATTTTTAGTCAGAAATTTTGACCAATAGTAAAAATATAAGCGATATTTAATAAAACTCTGTAAATTCTTGAAAAAATTACGAATACTAGGTAAATATGCCATAACATAACTATTCTAAGCAAGAACACTGTAAACATTGTTAAACATATAAGATTTTTAACTTAATATGTCTTATAAGTATCAATAAGTGGGTACATGTAATTAATATATAAATACATTTTAATACATAACTAATAGAATAGGTTAAAAAATAACATTTTACAAACGTTTAATTTAAGAGTATAATTTACGACGAGTCGGTATTTTATGAGAATCCATAATATCAAAACTCAATTTTTTTTATTACTTATGGACTTATGGAGTTTTAGATTATAAGGATAGTATACACATACCCGTTGTTTCGCGTACTAAGATAGGAAAAAAAAATGAGAGTACACATATTGATATGTGTTAGCACTACTTTTATAGGTAAGTAGGTAAATACTTTTACTTTTTGAGAAATTTGTTTGACATTATTTTTATTATTTTCAAATCAGTTTGATACATATCATCGATATGAACTAAATTATGAATATTTATTTTCTTTTTCCATATCTTCATTATATATATATTCTTTTTCAAATTTCAAAATCCATTGTTTTTTTGGAGGTTTCTTAAAAAAATCATTGTACTCTCACTGTTTTAAACAAATGTTATTTTTAGATACCTAGGTTGCAATCATTTCTCTTGGATCGATTTAGTAGGTATATACCTATCAGTTTTTCTAAATTCACATTTGAAATATGGTTTGAAATTTAATCCAAATTACTGATGTAATATAGTAATATAGAACTTAAAATTTGTGTAAACTACCTACTCGATTATTATAATTAGGGGTGTCTACCTATTCTAATCAAAAATTACCATATCATAAAATTAAATAAATAATATTTAATCGGGTATATAATTTAGAATTATAATAGTAGGTACCTATTACTAATAAGTATAATAAATTAATACAAACTGTATAATACTATATTCTATTCCATAGTAAGTAGGTATGAACTATTATTAGAAATATATATTACAAAATTTAAATTAAAAAATCATTCCTATTTTTATTTATTCATTATATACCTACAAATAGTTGTCTTTTCATAAGTAATATAGCATGGTATTCATAAGTTCTAAATAATTTACATTATTTGTCATGTTATTATTTTAACATAATATACTTAGTTTTCTATGTTCTTTTAATATGCATGTAATTATAGTATTAAAATACCTATATTTTAAAAATTCTTTGAGTAGTATTTTAAATTCTCGTACCTATGACACATATTGCTTATTATTACTTTTTTTTTTTAATTATTATGCTGGGATTCAAATGTAGAAAATTTTTTAATGAAAGAGTTTTCAGTTTTTATTTTCATAATTGGGTACTTAGTTTTAAAATTCCAAAATTAATATGGGAAGGTAATTGAAAGGTATTTAAAAAAACATACTGAAATGTGTAATATGTACTTGTAGTGGAAAAATATAATACACATTTTATTATATTTGTATGGTTTCATTTATTATTTGTTATATTTCAGAAAGAAGAATACGATTATTTTGAAAAAACATTACACGATGCCCTCATATTAGCCATTGATTTACAAAATTTTAATGGTGTAACATATGTGTATGATGTATTAGCAAATGGAGCATTTATGAAAAAGGATTATGTAAATGCAGAGAAACTTTTTGTGACAGTCATGCAGCGATTAATGTCTAAAGGAGGCCATGAAAATGATCTTAACATGTTACACATTAGTCTTAAACTTGCAAAAATTTATGAAGCTCAAAATAATTTCAGGTGTTTATTCTATATTTCCAATATCTATGACTTGTTTTAATTTTAAATTTACAATTGACATGTTTAAAAACATAATGTATTTAAAGAAAATTGACTGTAGAATATAATAGATAGTTAGTGAATTTAACACTGGTTAATTGTTTGCAGATATATATTTAAATATAATTAATTATATAATATACATAAATTAAAAGTATCCCTCTATCAAAAATTATTAAAAATGGCTGTTCTATTATCATAGACATTTTACTATATAATATTTCATCATTTCTAACTCCGGCATTAAAGTCAGACGTACTTACATATTTTTAAAATATTCATATTTATTTTAAAATACTAACAAATTACTTAAATTTTCTATTTAACTGTAATACCTATTTAAATAAATTATAACTGATATGTTATGAACATAATTTTAATATTTTAGTAAATATATATGAATTATACAAAATACAGACTTGTATATTATGATTATAGCGGCCCTTACACGCACAATCTATCTCAAGTTCCGGGAACGTACAGACTTGCGTGCGGACTTGAATGCGCGTAATCTTCTGAAGCACAAAAACTAATGTCAAAATTGAGGTAAAATTATTTCCCGTGCGCTTTCCCTCGTTCCGCCCGTACTTTGAGCAAAAACGTGCATCTAAAATGTACTCAGACATTTTTGAACGCATGATTGTGTAGCGTGTGGTGTTTTTGAATTGCCAACACTTTTCAACAGAGTCTTTTGTTTTGGTAAATCATATTATCATATTATTATTATTATAATATTTATAATTATTATTATTACTATGTACTTAACTACCTATTATATTATTTTATTAAATTACCTATATTAATAGTTATTTATTCTTATAAAAAATTATATTGTATATTATATTATACCTATGTTACCTACATCAAAATCCAAGCTTATTTTGTTCAGTGCTTTTAAATTATTTAAAATTAAAAAATTAATTTACTATACCTGAACAATCCGCGTAAACTGAATTTTTTTACAACAAACTCTCGATTAGCCTCTTGGAAAATAGGTTTGCATAATAAAAATAGTTGGCCCATGACTAAAATTTGAATGTTGTGTCATTAAACGTTCGCATAAACCCGTATGTTGGAGTGCGGGTAAAGGCGTGTAAAGGCTTAACCACGCACATGAACGCGTAAAGACTGCACACATGTTTGAACGCGTTCTTTCCTGATAAGCTATTGTCTTAAGATGCAAATTCTTTACCGCGCGAAATCCCTCGTGCCATTCAATCACATGGTTAAGAGTGTTCGTGTAAAGGCCGCTTATTATATAATAATTACAAAACTGTATGATGATCTTATTTTAAACAAATTAAAAATTTTAATAATATATTATATTACGGCTATCAATTAATTTTGAACTAATTATATAATATAATAAAGAGTATTCTTCTATATTAATTAACCATATCATTAACATTACCATTGAATATAAATAATAATGTTTAATGAAGAATTATTAATTTTATAATAAATAGATCAACATAACATTGTTTTAAGATAACGTTTTGTAAATTATTAAATTATTAAATTTTTTAATTATAAAAAGTAAATTATAAAGTATAAAATTATCTAGTGACATATGTACCCAATTTGTGATATATTCATTTTTACATGTTTTATGAGCTGTTTACAAGAAAAAAAAATCTATATTTTAACAGCTCATAAAACATGTAAAAACACATATCAAAATCAGTTACATTAGTTGTTAGCTAAAATTTATTTTTATTTTGTATTTCTAACATATTTGTAAGTTGATAAAAGTGAAAAATGCTACTGTAAGTTTTTGATTAAAAAATTGTCGGTGTGGCATTCTTTTAAGTAACAGGAACTAAAATGTTTTCATATCAAACATTGTGATTTACCACATTATATTTATTATTAAACCAACATCTAAACATAACAAAATTCATTGAGGGTGAATACTTTTTGAAATATTTACAATTTGTATAGTTGTACTGTACAAATAAAATAAAATAATTAAAAACTAAAGTTTTAAATTAAGTTTCATTAATACAATATTTAATTAATTTTTATTTATAATTTTATTTAATTTATTTAATTAATACAATGTAAATATGTTTTCAAATGGTTCCACTTCTCGTTTTAACATCCTATTCATATTAGATATATGACACCTTAAAATAAAAGACTAAATACAGTTATATTTATTTAAAAAATATTAACATGTAGTTTATATATTATAATTTACTAAAATTAGTTATAACGAATAATAATCTTTTCATTTTGTTTTATAATATGTTTTGTTTTGTCTATAATATAAGAATTAGGTATATTTATGTTTAGGAAAAATAGAATGTTGACTTTTAACTTTTGCATTTTTCCCCAAAGTCCTTTACAATATTAACCAATTTAAATTTATAATAGAGATTCAGAATATTTAATTATTTTTGTTTTTGCATATTTTTGATATTTTTAAATTTAAATGCATTATTTTGTTTTGAATGTAATTTTTTAAAATATCACCCAGCATGAATAATATAACAATAATGATTTATAATATGATAGTTTTGTATATATATTTATCTAAATTAATAAAATAATTAATGCAATGTATACAAATTATTTCCTATTATATACATATAAAAATAATATAATTTATCATTTTTACAACTATTACTTATTCATTAAGTCATAATCTATTTCTTTAAAATCATCAACATTTATAACAACATTAATATCAAAAATAAATACAAATTAGTTGTAAGTGATATATGACTACTTTAAAAAAATTTTTTAGTGGAATTGAATAACTTGTAGAATTATTTATTACCACTTTATTATTACTTATTAAAAATACAAAGAAAACAATAATATTTAAATCACACATAATTATATGGTATATTTCTTACATTAAAATAGTTGCTTACGTAACTAAAAATAAATTATAAAATATTAAATTTGTCAAATTTTTATAATTTTTAAAGTGTCACTTTTAAATACCTATAGAAATAAATTCTTTTTTTTTTTTAAGTTCTTAATTCATATTCATATTTTCCATTGTATAATTTATATTTATATATATATATATATATATATTTTGTTTTCAGCAAATGTGAAAATGGCTACGAATATTGTTTAAATCATTTAGAGGAATTATACAAAAAGGATCCTGATAATGAAAATGTATTGGGTTTATTTTCTTTAACATTGGACGCATACGCTCGTTATTTATTAAACCAAGGATCTACAAAAAAAGCATTTATACATTTTAAAAAATCTTATGAAATATGTGTGAAATTAAATGGCGAGATATTCGAAATGAATGTTATTCTATTGAATGATCTTGGTACTTTAAGCTATTTGCAAGGGCACGTAGATGAAGCATTACACTATTTAAACAAAGCAGCAAAAATTGGGCAACATCTTCCAGACATGGAAAATTTTTCTTCTGTAAATATAAACCTTGGTAATATTTACCTAAAACAAGGATTGTTAAAAGAAGCAGAGAAACATTGTGTTGAAGGCATGAAAAATGCTAAAAGACATCATTATGCAGAAGGAAAAAAAGAAGCTGCTCTTTGCTTAGAGGAAATAAAAAATGCCATGACCTGAGTTATAACGCAAATTTTTAGGTCAATCTCTTAAAATTTTAATGTGATAGTTTTTCTTAATTGAATTCCTTCAAAGTATAAATATATTAATATATTATAGGTATCTATAAAATTTATGCAATTTATAATAGAATAAATATACTCTATTAACTTTTAGAAAGTATTCATTGTGTGTATACTGATTATAGACAAGCCTGTTGGTGCTAGCAGAGTTATTAATTTGTACTTAAGTACCTTTTAAAAGTGAGCAAAGTATGGGTGATATAGAAAATGGATCTTATATCGACTAATATATAGATAGACCTTAGAATATTTTTTTATATCTATCTATATTCTATACATTAATCTTGTTATTTTAAAAAACAAAATATAATATTAAAAAATAATAACCAAATTAACAAACACAATTTTATTGCTATAATATATATATATATTTTTTTTTTTTGAAGCTTTTACGAAACCCTTCTAATAATTCCAGAAGCTATTTGACATCTCTGATTCTTTCAACTTAATTGTAACATTTTAATTAGTTAACTAATCAGTATTTGTGCCACCACACATAACCAACCCATACAAGCCTTTTGCATTTTAAGAATTCTAATATTTTTGGTCTTTTAGATAAACATTCTACAAAAATACTATCAACTAACTACTATATTTTTAGAATAATAAATTACTAACCCTATAAACTATGTAATTAATAAAAATTATAACTATATAAATACACTAGATAGGTATATAATTATTATTATTTATGTCAAAAATTTTTCATTTATACTATTTTTTTTCTCCTAAATATTATTAATTTTTATAATTACTTTTACATGGTTATATTGTGGTAAATATTTAATACATTAATGTAGCGCAGGTATTACTTAAGCCGTTTTACAGCATCTGAAATTTGTTGTTCTTGAAATATTCCACAATATTCGTCTAGTAGTTTTTAATTGACTCAAATAATTCTTCTAATGATGGACCTAAACCTAAAGTTGCAAAATATAAAATAGATCTATATTCTAATAAAGAATTAATAATAATATTCAACTTAACTTGTGTATAAAAAAATAAAGTGACATGATATATAAAAAATACTATAAATTATATTATATAGGTACATTAATTTCTAAACATAACATCTTTGTATGATTCAATTTAGAAATAAATGTTTAAACACTATAACATGTATAATTTAGAATGAAAAAAAAATATTGAATGAAAATTAATTATTTTTAAAGTAGATTAAATTGATGTATAATTTTAAATCAAATTAAATACATTTTTTCATACAATGAAATATAAGAACCACAAATAGTTGGGAGAGAAGATGTGAATCACGTTTATGTTTCAAAATGTTAGTGCAATAAAAAAATAATATATATTGTTATTTCAATTGTAAATTAAATTAATTTTATTAATGTATTGTCAATGTCTTATTTATTAGTTAAAATTATTGTTTACAGTTTTGATGATTTTTTTTTTTACATATTAAGTATTCAAATTAATAATTGTAACACAGCGATAATTTTAAAGATACAACAGTTCTTGATTCTTGTAATAATTGTGTTATTAGTTTTTCAAAAATAATACATATTGATGTTATTGTTAGATTTATAGAATAAATATACTTTTATACTCAGTAGTTATTTTAATTTTATTTTTTATATATTAACTGTAAATATTTTACTAATTTTTTTTTTTTTATACGTCTATTTAAATATATTTCAATGTGTAGTTATTTAACATTTGTTTGAATGTTTTAATTGTAATAATAATAACATAATCATAATAATGGAAATATTTTAATCAATTTTATATAGGTTTCTTTTTTTCTAAAATTACTTATATGTTTATATATATTGTTTATTTATTTCAGTATCACAAATTAATATATTTTATCCGTCCATTTAATGTACATTAGATTTTATAAACTAAAATTTGATATATCTTTTTTATTATCCATGTTAATAATAAAGAAGGTATATATTTAAAAAAAATATTCTAACTTTAAATTAGGTACTATATCAAATAAGTAATCCTATACAAGGTGTGCATTATCTTGGTGTCTACTTACAAATTAATATTTCATGAAAATAGTATATACAAATAGGTACATTGTAATTTCTAGTCATAAATTTGTATTGTATACATTTTAATTTTAATATTATTTTTACATCGTATAAATTATAATCTATGAAAATCAATTTTTCAGTAGTTGGTAATAAAAAAATATTTTGTGAATATGATGTTCCTAATTATTAAATTTATTTGTAATAAATAAGAACAGTAGGTTTTTGTCTATGATAAAAATGAAATATTTTACATTTTTCCCCAACGTGATAATAAATTATAATAATTGTAGAAAAAAATCTATCACTAGAATATATTATTTTATATGTATTTATTACTCATATATAATTTTATATTGACAAATAGACAATTTATAAAATAAAATTAGAATTACTTTTATTTTACTTCTATTTCCAATTAGTATTAATAGTGATATGGCACAAGCCATCATGATACATATTACATGCAGTTGATGTTTAAAAAAATTACTTACTTTAACTTTATTAATTATTTTATTATAAATAACATTTATTGTCTAATATATTGTATTTTAGATTCTGAGCGAAGTGAGGGATGTATTGGTTTTAACATGATGTGATTCTTATTAATGTTATCCTATTTTATATAATTAAAATTTATGACCTATTATATAACATATATATTATATACTATAGTAGGCATGTGGTTACACTTAGTATACAGATACATTTTAAATGTATTTTGCATACGATCTACCTCACTGTAATAATTTATTTTTAGTTCATCTGGTATAGGTAATTTATATACTATAGGTTAATTTATCAATAAGTATAATATTATCATATAAATTTAAATACAGGTTACAGTACAGAAATGTTAGAACTCATGAACTTATCGATATGTTATTTACTAATTTACAAATTAAAAGATTTACGACGTTTATTATCTAATAAAAAATAATTTTGGAAACTGAGAGTTACCAAACACGAGATACAACAGTATCACCTAGATCATTACTGTTGGAAAGTATTTACTGTTAGTCATCAGAAAATTGTTATGGTCGTTTCTGAATGCGGATTATTGGTATAGTTATTAATAATGAATATGATCTGTACACAGAGAATAATATTATTAGTCCTAATAAATTCTGATTAAAAATTATGCCCTGAGAATTAGTTAATAATTTCCGTAACGTTAAAATACACGAATCTAGAAAAAGGAATAACTTTATAACATATAAAGAATAAAACCTTAATATTAGAAAAGCATAAATTGTAAATCAATTTGATTCTCAAGAACACTAGAATAACCATTTGTATAAAGGAAGCAGCAGATGTGAATATTTGTATTATTATTATTATTATTATTTTAATTACATTTAAATAAGCCTTTTAAGGAATCGTTGTTATACCTGGGGCTTTATATAAGATATTGAACTTCGTACGTGATGGGTTGAAACACGGATTGGTTGTACGACAGTTGTACGTGATTATTATATAATTTTTGAATTTGTATTTGAACACGAGGTAAAATAATATTAGTGCGTGGAATGGATATTTTTGTCGGCATTCGCGACATCAGTACTTACCTATATTTTATAATTTCTTCAGGCCGTACATATTCATAGCGTTGACCAGTTGGAGCTTCTCATCAACAGTCTACTCCGTTCTGATAGATTTCTAAAGACATATCATTATCGTCCGTCCTTGATTTTTTGGCGTTGCTGATTGCTGAATTCCCAATCGTCGGCCATGTCTGGGGTCAATGTGAGATGCCCGCCAATTTTCCGTAGACAAATCACAAAAGTAACGTCTCACCGTTTAGTCTCACTCCGTCATACGAATAGCGACGACTGTTGGCGCCGGATTTCAGCACGCTGTCAAGATAAATTTACGCGATCTTCGTTGACGGCGAAAGACGTTCGAGAACAAAATAATGCGATCAACATAATGTACTGATCCTAATTACTTGCTTTCTATGTAGGTACCTATAATGATGTGTGACAGCGTTAAATGACTTTTCAACTTTTGAAATTCGTATATTTGCAGTTATAATAAAACCATATAGGTATAGATACAGCAACAGTGTAGTGTCTAGTAAAAAATACGAAAACATTTATTAAAACGGTCGTGGCAACAATTTAAATAAAAGTTTAAAGGTCGCGTATAAATTTCCGGCGTTTTTACTCGGATTTACATTTTAGGAGAAAACTTTTTTGACGTAGGTACCTACATACAAACATGATATAACAAACAAGTCGATTATTCTACAAAATTTAAAGTAGCTGCTCCGTTCCCTTGCACCAGTAGGGCACTATAAAGATCTAACTTAGGTTATACCTAACCTTCTTTAGTGCCTTAGCACCAGGGCTAAAACTGGAAAAATATTCCACGGGGCACTAATGTCCCCATATAGTTATAAGCGTTCCATATATATATTATATGTGTTGAGGCTTGAATATTATAAGTCCTATTTATATTATTGTCTATAAATTAATTACGCTAATCTAAAATATTATTATTATTAATTTCGTCGTTGTCACCGGTCGGCCACACACGCACACACATTAATTATAAGTAAATTATTATCTGTTTTGTGAATTTTTATTGTTAAATTGTATTAAAATTGATTATGTACCTACCCAGTCTGTGTGCCACGCCCGTTGTCGGTCGTACGTTCGTTGTGGACGCGTATATAATTGTTTTTTTTTTTTTTTTTTATTATTAAATTGTAAGGCGCCAATCGCCGTACGAAATCGTTCGTTATATCGAAATCCGTGTGCGCCGAATCGTCGCGGTATTTTCTTTGTAACAAAAATTAGGTACATTTCGTGTGTGAATTTTATTTAGAATTGGGTACAGGTGTGCAGCTGGCCAGTCTTCACACCGTCAAATATTGTGAGTTTATTTTTATTTTATTTATTTATTTATTGCCTACCATATTATTATTATTGTTGAGCCAGAAGGGCTGAATTCACTAATGCCTTTTTTTTTTATATTTATTTATTCGTGTTGCTGTGATATTTTTGCTGATTTATTTCGTCGGGCCAAAAGGGCCCGTAATAATATTAAATATTTTGTACCTATCAATTTTATTACCATTTTATTCATTACCTAGGTACCTGTTTACTAGTTTTTTTTTGAGTTAGTTACCTGTCCTATAGTTTTCAATAGTATACCTACACACCCACACATATACACACTGTACCTACACACTCTTACATCTACATGGGCCCTAGTTTTCCTCGGAGACCTCGGATAGGAACTCTAGGGTTCTATTCACGCAAATACACGCCGTGTGGCCGACACCGTTCGAATAACGTGTTAGGTATGGTGCACGCGAAGCAATGATAACCGGGCCCGCCAATTAATATATTATTGGCTTCCGAACCACAACAACATGTATAACGTATATGTAACATGTATATACAGAGTGATTTTTTTTTAAACACGCTCACCCCATTTTTAACCCTGAATTATAAACAAATTTGAAATTTATTTGATGTAACATTTAAAGCAACTAATAAAACTACATTTTTATGAAATAAATGATTTTTTTTATAAAAGTTCAAAATTTTGAAAAAGAATATATTTTTTTTTTATAATAATAAAGTTATACGAGTAAGGAGTAGGTAGTTGTCATTTAAGAAAAAACTATAAAACTAAAAAAATCATACAGATAAAAAATAGTATAAAAATCAATTATTTCACAAAAATATAAGCGTTTTAAATTGTGAACAAGAAAACATTTAAATTTACGCATTATTCACGGTTAAAAGTGGAGGTGAGCATGCTTAAAAAATCACGTTGTATACTTATATATGTATGAAGCTCAATTGTGCGTTATTTAATAAGAATTAATTAAAAATAAAACAAATTTAAAGTACTTAATTAGGGACATAAATTGTGTATTTTTTTTAGTGTCTACCTACATGTATTTTTTAACATTAAATAATAGAAATTAATATTTGATAAAAAAAAAAAAAAAAACTAAAAACTATAAGATTTAATATAATTGCAAAGGAAATCTAAATTATATTGATTAATATTTAATTATAATCCGAGTGTTCCGGAATGTCTTAAGGAGAAATTATTAACATTAATGTATATCATAATTTAAAAGTTTCACAAATTGTAATATTTGGAAAATATAAAAGTAAACCGGTTTTTAGTTAACGAAAACTTGACAAGTTAAAATAATTTGCATGTTAAATATTGACTTATAACTGAAGACTATTGGGTCAATTCAACTTAACTGAGTTATTATTTTTTTTCGTAAACCTGCCTCATCGTTGATCGCAAAAGGTACCAGCATTGATTATATTATATATAGTAGGTACCTATTTATAATCAATGGTACCATTCGCTCGCCGTCTGGATCCGTGCCATCAATCATCAAACCATGTAACCGTTCACAAGATCCACCAAGTTGGGTTGAATATTGTCGAAACCGAATTCCGTTAGTTCCATTGGTTCCGGTGTACAGGTAGACGCGGTGGACGTAATGGTTGCTTTGGCGGTCCTACAACCGGTTCCCTTTCTAGTGGTAGTCGTGCAAGAACAGGAAGTATGATAAGTAGCCGTGGCATTGGTCGTGCGCGGACGCTTGGCCTTTGGTTGACACTTGGTCGCCGGTCGACCCTTCGTCCTGACAGTGTTCTCGTACTCGACGTTGCGTCGGACCTGCAACGCCTCCCGGACCAAATTCACTATGCGCTCGACGCACTCTTCGTCGTCACCGCTGCCCGTGCTGACGGCCCGGCGCAACGTCTCGGCGATCGCGTCGATCAGGGACGTCGGCGGCCATCCGGTGGCTTTGCGGCCGCCGTCCGTGCTGCCGGCGGCTATCCGTGACCGTATCCGGGACACGATTCCGGCGGTCACGTCGGACGCGCCGGACGGGCCGCGCGGTGGCTGCCGTTTCGTCGTGGGCCACCGGTCGTCGTGTAGTTCCGCCGTCAAAAGCGCGGATGCCGGGCCACACCGGACCGGCGACACCGCCACGCCGACGAACGCCGTGCAGTACGACAGAATGAACACGGTGTACGACGACATTATCAAAAACACCTAATCACGCGCATGGATCGTGCTGGAAAACAACCATTTTCATACAAGCTACAGTAGGTTATTACTTACATGAAATGAAAAAAAAAAAAAAAAATCCAAAGAATATAATGAATATCGTCCGTTGTTATGGCTGTAAAATTATAATCGTTTTTATTGATTGATCGTCGGCAATCACAAAAATAAATAAAAAGAAGTCGTCCGGATACGGACCGACGGAAGTCGGTCCATCGTCCCCGGATAGGATAGTGTGGTATTATTTTTGTTTTGACGGCGAAGATAAATCATTGCGTTCGGTAGATGCTTCTAAACAACGTTATAGGTTTAGACATAATAAAAATAGGTGTCCATGACAATTTTATTTTGTTATTTCCACTGTATTTATAAAATATTTCTCTTATAAAAGGTAGTTTTTTTTTACGCTTAAGAAAACGACTAGGCAAATCAATAAATAACATCTTTAAAAGTACCTACACCACCCTGCAGAGTGGATTTTCCATCAAAAACCACTTTATTATCGCACTCTTCTACCCGAAAAGTTGGTCACAGGGAAAAAAAGTAAAATAAAATAAACATCGTTGTAAAATCAATAGCTTCCTCGTTATACGCTTAGAATAAAAATTTAATTAATTAAGTAGGTAAGCAAAATCGTCCTCCATTCGGTCCCCGGACAAAATAGTGTAGATAATAATATTATTATTTTTATTCATTTAGTTTTGAATACAAAAATAATCAGGGGCATTATTTGGGTTTGAGGCAGTTCGTACGTTTACCCTAGTTGATTGTTCGGTTTAATCTAAAGTGGAAATTGTTTAATAATATTCACATTGTACACTATATACCTAGTAGTATATATAAAACATACTAGCCGAATCGACTGTAATGGTTTAAGGTATACAGGCGCGGACTGGTAAATAGAGGCGTGGGATGCTGTATATTATTATCATTAGGATAAATTTTTACATCTACTCTGTAGGTACTAAAATATAGATACCATACAGAGCAAATAATATTCAGAGGCAAGGGATGCTGTATCCAGAGCCGTAGCAAGGGCTTGGCGAGACTGGGCCGGGCCAAGGGCACAACAGAAAAGAAAGCGCAAAAATCGAAATTCAGTAATATCCATCACTAAATTTCTAACATTGGGGGGGGGGGCAAAAATTCGACGGGCAAAATCTTGTAAAAGTAAGTCGATGACTTTCTTTTTTTGTTATTAACTAATTATATTATATGTTATATTATAAAAATAATTTTAATGAATGGGGACGTAACTCCAAAAAACTGATGATTTTTTTTCCTTATTACCAATTTAGGGGTGGAAATTCGGTTCTTTGCCAAGGGCACTATCGAATCTTTCTACGGCTCTAGCTGTAGCATACCAACCAGTCCGTACCTGAAGGTATATAGCAGGGGCGGCCAAACGGTCGATCGCGGACAATTTCAAAGTCGATCATGTTATGTTGATTATTTTAGGGACACGC
>JAIPRL010004353.1:0-38934 GCA_025469235.1 Pemphigus obesinymphae
TATAGTCATTTAAATTTTTTCTGCAAAATTATCAATTTTGAGGTATTTAAGCCCAAATAGTTGGTAAAATGAGATTTTAAGACCTGGGCAAAAATTGTGATTTTCAATGATGAATAACACGACTAAAGAATAAAATAAAAATAACAGCCTCGATCGATCCCTAGAAAAAAAAAATGATATGAGTTGTGTATACTACACCGAAGCTACGCTCAGAATCGTTTTATTGAATGCAATGATTTATCATTGCCTTCAAATTCAATACATCCACCAAAAGTACCCTGCCCAGTAGCGAAGTGCATCCACCAATACACCAATACACCAATCCACCCGACGAGCGAAGTGCTTCCACAACCTACTGACCGGCTTTTTCTTATATAAATTGGAGAAAATGATCCGAGAATTTCGTGTAGGTACACAAGGTGGTATTACCACCTAATAACTTCGTATACCTAATATACACGATTTCGCATGATATGAAATGCAACGTTGCCGTAATATCCATTTGCTCTCGTTATTATATTACATATAATGTAATATGTTATGATTTATAAGCGAAAAGGACCGAAACGAGAAAACGAGTGTCGTGTCTCGGAGTAGGTATAGTTGTTGATGCCAACAGCCAAATATACTATAATATACGGTTAGAACCTGGACAACAGCATTATCAATTTTACTCCTTAATAAACGATAATAATTTTTAATAACATTTTCTCCGAGTAGTATGTATTTCACTGTTACATTAGACATGTACTTTATAATATTATACGTTCATATTATAATGTGTTTTTTTTTTTAGAAAGAATAACTTACTAACCTCAGCATCTATTTTGTAATCGTACGCTTACTATATAAAATATACACAACTATAGAAACGTTTTTGTTCGTTTGCCAATACGTATACCGTTCGTACGAGTACAAAATAATCCCCCTGGAACACGTTTTTTGGTTCGTACAAATGTGATAATTGTGCGGAAAAATATACGAGTTTACATGTTCGTCGTAGCTCAAGCCTCAAAAGTCTCGAACTCATGTGACGTACAAAAATGTAGTTATACAGGTTACCGAGTATAATTTATTACACCGAGTCAGTGGCGTCTATTTTCAAAACCAGCTTATTAGCCATTTTTTAAACTTTTTTACAAACGACAAATAACTATAAAAGTGTTAATATTTTACTCTACGATTTTATAATCCGTATTAAATTATAACTTTGTAAATCTTTCAATTGGTGTGTAAAATTGGATTATATAAAAATATTATTTCTAAAATTATATGGAATTTTATTTTCGTTATAGTTGGTTTTGTTGCAAATTTCGTTATATATAGCTGATAAATACAGTGTGGGTACTCAGGAAAAAAAGAAAACTTTGGATAATTATGCTTTTATTATGTATAAACATCAATTATAAAGAATACATTTAGAATTATGTGAAATCCGTTTTATATATTAAATGTTCGTACGAAATTTGCAGTGGGCACCGCGTGCATGTATATAAATGGTTATAAAAATCTCCACGATTTCGCAATTAAAATAGCCATTTTAGATACTACACTTAGTGACATATTTACTGTGGGGGGGGGGGAGAGTCCAGGGGTAATGTATGTTTCATGATGATATATTTTAGTGAGCTATTTTTCAACAGATAATCTAGGTTTTTCATTTGTATTTATTTTCAGCACAAAATATTATCATCATAGTAAATTTAAGAGATAAATTTTGTCAATTTTTCGATATATACATGAGAAAAAACTATTGAAAAATTACAAGAAACTGGTTAAAATAATCATCATTTTTTAGATAATTCCCAATATATGATTTTTAAAACTAAAAATTTCACAAAGTATATGTATATATTTTACTCCACGCTGACAATAATCATGTTTAGAAAAAAAAAAAAACATTTGAAATTATTAAAAAATATTATTTTAAACCAATATTTTTTTTTATAATAAGTGTGAATTTACTATTTCCAGTGAAGAGTGGTCTAAGTTTTGATAATCAAAAATTGATGAACTACTCCTGTATTATTTGATCGTAGTTCTTAGGTATATTTTTATTATTAATTAACTAACTATATATCAATATATTTAAAGTAAATTATATTTTATAATTAATCATAATTTTGTTTTAGTTTTATAATTATCATTAACATGTAGTTAATTAATAATTTGTACTTAGTGTATAAATAAATATATATATATATATATATATAATAGAGTACAAATATCTTTAAAAATGAAGACCACCATCTACAGTATAGTTTTTTTTATATTATTTTTAGAAAATAATAATTGTTATATCCAACAAATTAAATATGTGAAAACACATACTATCAAAACTACAATCAACATAAGTCGGTACCTAGTGTTATTTTTAAAAATGTTATAACGATTTAAAATATATGAGTTAAGTATATATTTAGGTACCTATATGCGCTGCGTTCTATGTTTCCTAAAATTTCAGTTTTAATTTTTTTTCCGGTGTGTACCCATGTACATATTATAACATGTTATGATTTACGAACGAAAAGGACACCACAGTGTTAGAAACCCGAATTTTAAGGAGTTTGTTATTTTAACATTTTTGTTTTTTTTTATCGGCGTATGGTAAACACGGTTAAAACGAAAAATATGCTCGAGGAATCTCCAAATATTTCGGTATCAAAAAGTAAAATTCGAAAATTCGGAGACACGGTGTCACATGTGCTGTTAGGCAAGCAATACACTAAATTAAAAAAAAAATCAAATCCCAAGGGGTGGGGCGATCCATACCTATCGCCCCCTCTCTTACGACCGCCACTGCAGTTAGTCGTACCAACTAACTAATATAAGAAATAATATGAGTTTGAAACTATATTGTTGATATATACTGAATTTATTACCAACAGTAGATAATAGTCGTGTTGTGTACACCGAAACTTTATTCGGAACCGTTTAATCGAAATAAATTATTTATTTACTATTGCACTAAAATTAAATAGATATATCCACCACCAGTATCCTGGCCAACGAAACAGAGTACATTAACCGGAGACTTGATTTTATAAAAAAAAAAAATAAAGACTTTTGATCACATAACTCGCATTCCTTAAATGTTATCAAACACGATTATGCCTATATTATTATATAATATTTCGTATTATATACCTATTCGGAAGAAATGGTTTAATGGAAGAAAAAATTATATCAATGAAACGCACAGTTTATAATCAGTGTTGTGTAACAACGCAATTACGTACATTTATTTAATTGGATGTTTCGATAATATTGATAATACTCGCATGCCAAAGACGGAGAAGTAAATGAAAACAATCATCATAAATAACATAGTTATACTATTCAAAAAAAGAAATATATATATATATAAAATATATTTATAATATACGTATAAAATATATTCATAATACATATAATTTATATATAAAATTAGAAGTTGAAACGCTTATTAGATACCTACCAATTTTTAACAATGATAGAAAATAATATTTTGGAGGCGTTTTCATAGGTATTTTGCAAAATATTAACTAGCAAAGTAGTTACGGCTGTTCGTAAATTATAATACATTAGATATTGTGCTAAAAACAAGAGAATGATAAAAAAAAACTCATGAGATCGTATCCAAAATTTTATCTTTGAAATATTAGGTATTGTACCTCTAAAACCATATTAAAAAGACTTATTATTTGTTTTTCGTTCATTAATTATTGAACGAATGCCGTGTCTACACAGCAATAAAAGTGGTACGGATAAGGGAATATTTTTGGATTATTTAAATTATTGGATTTTTATTTTTCATGTAATTTCATGAAAATTATTTATACAAAACTCCTTAAAAATAGCCGCGCTGACATCCTCTTTATGAGGACGCTTCATACCCGATTCTTAAGGTGTTTCGTATTGGTAATTTTATTAAATTTTAAGAAAAATAAAAATCAAGAAAATTAAAAATATATAAATATATTTAAAAAAAATTTAAAAGTAGACCTGTGTCAGTACCATTTTAGTTGTCGTTTAATCACGATATTTGTTAAAAATATATATTTACGCATTTTTAATTTTTATTAACTTGAGAATTTTGTAGAAAGATTAAATAAAAAATAAAAATTTCTAGCGTCTGACGGAGCTTTGGTATATGCATTTATACACGTTCTATAAATTCTTAAAAAAAAATTTAAAAAATCAATATTTGAACAGCTGATAAAATGTGTATAAATGTATATCTCAAAAATCGGCTCCATCAGTCGTTATAGATAATGTTGTTAACGATAATATGTTTTTGTTTTATGTTATTCACATATTGGTGAGTTGATGAAAATGAAAAATACTAGTTTACAAGTCTCCTCTTAAGCAATATTTCACAAAAAGGATATGTGATTTTCTATAAAATATTCCCCATTTCAGAATCGGTTAAATGAAAATCAACAATAAACGAGGGTGCCGCGCAGTGGCGGACATAGAGGTCATCTAATGGGGGAGGACGAATTGTTAAAACCTAAATTAGGTATTTTAAAAGAGCAACAGTATTAACTTTTAATTATATTTTTTCAGTTACCAAGACTATTATTATATAATACATATACTTATAGAAAGTAAGGTATTTACGAGGAGGGAGCGGGGGGGAGGATACTGGACCTCCCATCCAATAAAAAAAACCGAAAAATTTTGATTCTATATAAAAATTTAAATAGGTATCTATAATACATTTTTGTAGATATAATTTTTGAACAATAATATAATTTGAAATGTGATGACAATATAAGTAATAATAATTGAATAATTGGACTAAAAAGAAATATAATGATTAATGACTATACATTTTAGATTTTGAGTGGAACAAAATATTTTTTCGTTTTGTGATGATGTTTATTTATTTTATCCATATTTTTCTATATATCGACCAACAAATTTGACGTCATGATCTCATTTTTTTATGTGTACCCTTTTTTTGGTACAAAATTTCATCTACATTGTACATTGGAGAGGTAATTTGTCAATTTATCTAAAAAATACTAAAGAAAAAACTATCGAAAATAATTATTTTTCGTTATTTTCGATAGTTTCAATGGTTTCAAATAATGGTTACCTATCCGAAAAGATTGGTTCTAACTTCTAAACAATTGAAATTGTATTAAATAAAATATAGGTACATATTAAAATGATTAGTCCGTATTCTTAGGTACTTTTATCATTTATTATACTCTAAATCAGTTTTATAATTTAAACTAAATTTATCAATTAAAATTAAAAGTATACCAAATTAATATAAATTAATATTTTACAACTCTTATTACTAGTTTTTTTTCAGTATTAAACTAACCAAATTTTTCACGAACAATTATTTTTCGATTAAATCACTATGTAAGAAGATCGTGGATTAAACACTTAAATCATTCACCGATTACTATTCTATTAAAGACGATAAGGAAGTTCGAAAAAAAATAGGACGACGGTGGATCAGCGGAGACGGTCGCATGGGAGAAAATCATTCCTAAACGTTTTATTATATTTGGGTGTTAAGAATAATATTGCCATCTTTATCTAACAAATTTATGTATTTTTCCACATTTTTGGCAACATTTTTTAAATGCAGTATTACAAAAAAGCTTGACCCAAGGAAGGGGCGATCGCCCTATCGATTCCCCCTCAAATCCACGAATGGTACCACGTAGTTTGAAGTTAAATTTAGGCAGTTGAAAGTGATTATTTTTCCATACATTTAATCAGACTAATAATAACAAACGAAATATAAACATATAGTCCGATTTGAATTTTAGAAACTAATTTGAATTCGTTATTCTCTATCATCTATATATGTTTACTATTAAATGCATTTTTACTATTTTTATTCATTTTTAATTTATATATTTATTTTGAAAAAAAAAAACTCTTGGAACAAATCTTACTAAATAAATGAGATATGAAATTCAAAATAGATTTCCCACGATCATAATCTAGAATAAACACTAACGAATTAAAATTAGAGTTTCCGAATACAATTGGTACACTCAAATACATATAAATAAATAGCTACCTACACATTATGTTTATTACTATTTTTTCATCATTTGGTATAGTTAATATCAAAAACAGTTAACTATAGTTGGGTTATACGATTTTAAAAAAATATTACCTTTTTAACTAGTTTATATCCCTACCATTGCAACATGCCTACAATTTACAATCAATTATTATCATAATTTTCTAATATAGTGAAGACCAAAAACTAAAAATCTTAAATCGAAAAATATTTAAAAACCTCGAATTTAAGTAAAACTGCTTAGGTGCGTTAAGTTTTTTAATAGTCCTTTGAACAATTAATTGTGTTTGAAAACCAATATTAAACATTTACTCACTCGTGTAGGTAGATAGGTAGGTACTTATATTTTTAATTATTGAGCTTAATGAGTTGAAAAAAAAAAGTTTAAATATTGCGCAGCCTTCTGTGATAGTCCCGTGATTCATTGGGAATTAACGACAGATTCAGGTATTATTTTAACACACTTTTTCAACCAGTTTTCATTAAACGACAATTCGTTATAGGTGAATGACCTTTTTTGGTCGAATTTTAAACTTATTATGTCGTTCTAGCCACTCGAATCACCAACGGAACTGGTTTTCGTCCGATTATCATTATAAAACACGTCGCGTTTAGGCTAATCGGGATATTTCCCGATATAGTTTATTATCATATGTACACGTATGTAAGTCGATACATATGATAAAATTAAAATATATAATGAAAAATGATAAAATATGATAATTATAAAAATTTAGTTGAATTATGTCAATCATAGGTATAATGTGACCGCGATTAGATTTTACGTAGATCATACTTTGGAGAAATGATTTTTCTGCGAGTAAAGAAAATATAACTGCATCTAAAATAACAAATTAACGTCGAAAAAATAGCAGTTTTTGAATCGATTGGAATATTTTTTTTTCATGTTTTTAAATTTCTTATTGTAGTTAATTCAAAATTATTTACACCAAATACTGGACGTTTTTAATGTTTAGAATAAATTATTATATTTTAAATACATGATTGTTTTTTTTTAAATTTCAACCATTTTTGTTAGATTATAAAATTTTCTAAACACCTATTGAAATATTTTTAGTTTTTAATTTATGAAAATTGTAATTTTTACATTGAAAACCTATAACTGTATAATTATAGATATACTCGTATTTAATAATAATGCCTGATTACTACAAAAATTTACTGGAAAAAATTAAGCTAAATTCGTCCTGCAAAAGTCTTCAGTTAAATGATAATGGTTAACAAACGATAATTTTAGCTTGTTAAGTTTAAAGTTAAAAATAAAAAAGGAATTAATTGAATTAAGTTTTAAAAAAAGTGCATTTTTATGGAAAAAAATGAAAATGAAATACATTATATATATATATAATGCATATTATGTAAAGTATGAGTTATATATATTATCTATACTAAGAAGGATGTTTTAACATCGTCCATATATGTAGGCGTTTCAAAAGTCTATAAACAGTTTCTTCTTACAATGAGTATAGGTACAAATAACAATTTAATAAATAAATAATACGAAATATTAAATAAAATATTTTGATATTCTTATAATTTGGGTTGGACTTCGATTGAAATATGTACCTATGAACAAACTAACGAGAATGGATCCCTTCCTATAATAACTTGAATATTATGGTTGTAAAAATCAATTTTAAAATTATAAGTTAATAAATTTTAAATTTAAACTAGTCAAGTTCGCATTTTTAAAATACAGTGGAAAACACTTTCGCGTATTTTTTATGTGGAATTATTATAGAATAATTATTTCGGAACCAAAATAAGGGGGATAAGAACTTAAACTATGATTATATGTCAGTTTTTCAAATTTTATTTGAAATTGTAGTTTATATAAAATTTTGAAAATAAGATTTTTTTTTCAGCAGTTTTTATAAAATTATAATATTAATTAATCGCAAAACGCTGGTCTATAATCATAGTTTATGTTCTCATATTTCTATTGGTACCAATAATCGTTGACCTCCGATAATTGTACAATACTACCTACTATTGATAATGCGAAAACACTTTTTATATGCTTTTTAAACAAATATCGTGATTATACAATAATAATAATAAAAAGTGGTCAAACTACTTGTAGTTTGTACTTTTAAAATATATTAAAATATTTTTAAATTGTTGGATTTTCGTTTTTCTTAAAGTTTTATAAAAGTTGCCTATGCGAAACCCTTTAAAACACGGTTGTATGCATCCTGGTTTGTTAATTAGTTAAAGGAAAAAATACTATTAAGTACTTAATGTCCACCTTTCATATTATTTTTACATATTTTATGTTCCAAAATATGTTCAAAAAATCTTTAAAAAAATGTTAGATAAGTAATCTGTAAACCTAAACATGTTAAATAACGTAGTAGTTGCTCATGAAAATAATATAAAAACGATAGTTAATATGATACAAATATATGTGGAAAAAATACAAGTTTATACATTCGTGAGATTGCGAAACAAACGAAAGACTTTGAAAAAAACGTCAGTAATTCAACGAAGGTAGAGAAAAAAGGACGTGTGTAACGCCAACTATATTAGATATTCAATGCGTTCTCGGTGTTCATTCCAAATAATATGTAATCAAGGAAATCTCTGCCGTCGATACTGAAACTTGGTCTACCCAACACTGAATTTTCAAACATCATAGCATTACATAAGATACAAAAAGTCGAAGATTCTTTTGCCCAATTCTTCAAATTGACCAGTAAACGATAAACACATTAACATTATTATTGTACTTAAACATTGATAATTTTAAGAAAAATGTACATTTATAGGTACACCAAAGTTAAAATATCATGTAAATAATTTGGAATATGGAGAATTTATATTAGAATAAAATTTAAAGAAAATTATAGTATCTTTAAAATACGTGATATAATACATTTTAATATTTTTACCCGTTTATAAAGTATTTACAAAAATGGTAAACGTTCCCGTAAATAAAGCACTCTGATTTCAAATTCAAATCAGCACGACTTAATCATATGAGATTATCATATCCAACATTTTTTGTAGTTCATTTTTTTTATTCATATATACAAATTTACGGAGTGAGACTGAAAAGAAATTGAGATTGATAAGTAAGAGATACCCTAATATAGATATAGCCGTATAGGTAAGTATACGTTATAATAAATTTATAATTTGTAAAACAGTAAATTATTGTGTAGTTTAAATTCCCCAATCATTATAATTCAACAATTTTTCAAAAATATATTTCAAGCTTATATTTTAATATTATATAATATTTTAAAGTTAATAAAGTACCTAAAGTAAGAAAACAAAAATTATTCATATCATTTATGAAAAATCAATTTATTAAATATTTTTACCTACCTTGTATAAAATACAGAACTTCTTGCAAAATGAAATAAAGCTATTGCTCGAAAGGACCAAATTCTCACAGTAAGCTGTCATGTGTGTGAATTGCATTTCAAAGATATTGATGTTTTATTTTTTGACAAGACTATTCTATTTGATGGAACAGTCAATAAAATTAAAACGAATAGACCCATGTTAAGATAAACAATTCCATCCATATTTCCTAATCTACCATTTTATTTATCATAGCATACCATAAAAGAAAACCTCTTCTCGAAAGATCTTTAAATATTGATATTATACTAATAAAAAAGAAAAAAACTAAATGCAATAGGGAAGTCTCAAAACTTCAATGTATGCATTATTTATGTATATTTGACTTATTACACTTATTACTCACACATTCACACGGCAAATATGCTTGCGTATCTTACTGCCTATACAAAACTCCTTAGAAACTGACTTATTTAAATCCCCTTAACGCATGCTCGACCGCACCAGCTAGTCACACCGAACCCAAATCGTACCTGATAAGAAATGAATATCTGTACGCACAGATATAATAAACTAGATTGCTAACTCCCGGATAAGAGCGAAGTCGCCACAGCGGCCATTTTTGCGGGCTGTGTATCATTATCAATGTATTATCATAGAATATTGTGATAATAAATTTATAGCGCCTAAAACCTCTGTAAAATAATATATACTTGGCATCACGAATACACAGATATGTACATACCTATAATTATGTATTGTACATATCTTTTTAAGAACATCAATGTTATAAGTTGTGTGTACACGTATAACACAAATATTATTATTATTATTATTATTACTATTATTACTATTATTATTGTACGCGCGTAATGCGCGGACCGACCGAAGGACCATAGTGGCCCAAGCCACAAAATAGAAGATATAAAATAAATAAATTGTTCCTGCAAATATATTGGGTAGGCAACTTAACTATCCGACTTAAACTTTCGTTGGATAGGCAACTTAACGTACTACTAAAAGGCGACGGTTACGATGACGATGAGGAGAACAAGGAGAATATCTTTGAATCATAAACACAAATGTGTATACGGGTAATCAGTCATTTGTATTGTATTTATTTAAATCTAGGTACAAACTGTATGGCAAAGGGGGGGGGAGAGCTTATTTCTAACTACTATTCTGTGAAATGTACAAAACTATTGCTTAATAATTAATTTTAATATAAACAAAAAACCTGGTTAGTTGGTGGAGAGCAGCGAGTTTCCGGATGTTACACAGTGACGATAATTTGTGTAGGTACGTGTTGTTGTCTTGATGGCGCACGCGGAACGACACAACGACGAATTTGAATAGATATGTTGCCTAAATGGCGAACACGAAACAGAAAAATGGTTACAATATAGTTTCGACGGAATCGAGCGAACGATAATTTACGACTGACTATAATTCACAAGTTTTATAATAATAATAATAAATACGCAAACAAAACACAGACAAACTTGAAAACATAACGTTGATAATAAGTATAATACGATAATAATGATAATGATGAAAACGGAAAAACAATTAAAAATGGTTGGAATGATAGGAACGGACGGAGTAATGAATCGCCGGGCTAATGCGCAGATATTAATTATCGCATTAATTAGAAGACGTCAGTTGCCGTGCAAAAAATTATTATTATTATTATTATTGTTATTATTAATATTATTAAAAATGCCCCAGTCTTTTTGTGACTTGTGCTGTTGGTTTGTAAAAGTGTTGCGTGTACAGTAAAATATTAAAATCAAAAATGATGAAAATAGTCGAACACAAAAATTACACAAAACTATACTCTAACATAATAAGGTAATATTATTATTTTATTACATTAATAATTAATAAAGTTCATTATTCATTTGTAAATACCTCAATAAGATATAAATATATATGTACTTAAAAATGTGTGAAATACGCCAGAAAAAGCATAATATGCCAATAAAAGGGCCCGCGGTTGTTAAACCGATATTACATAACGAATTTGATTCTCGATGTCAAATTGATTTGTATTGAATTGACATGTAATCAAACCGGGATAATGAATTTAAATACATTATGGTGTATCAAGATCACCTAACCAAATTTGTTACTTTACGGCCTCTGCGGTGTAAACGTGCAGAAGAAATTGAGGCACTGAGAAGCCAAGGGGGTAAATTATATTTTCATAACTTTCGGCAAATCGATGTTAACCTCCACTGGCCTCCAAATAAATGACATGGATTTTTAAGTGGTTCAAATTTTGGTCTTTATATCTCAGCAACTATGCGAAATTCACTTATTTCCTTTGGTCATAAAAATTTCGTATACTTTAAATACCTCTTAACTCAAAAACTGAAAAAATGTCACTTACCCCACTTGTCTTCTCGGTTCCTCAATTTCTAGATTTATGAAAATGACGCCAATCAAATGTATAATGTAATAGCAGATGCAATAATAGTACAACATGTGCAAATAACTTCTAAAGAATAAAAACTTTAATAATTATTTCTTAAAACCTACTCATTTTATTCATTTTTTTATGTACAAATAAATAATAATTCTGTTTTTAAAATATGATTTTTTTTTTTTTGCATAAAGAATATAAATAACTGTTAGTAGTTTGTTTTAATAATGTGTCGTGTATTGATCAGCATTTACTGAGTGCAAACAGTAAAATTTAGCATTAACTAGTAAAACCTAGGTTTACTTAATGATCGGGATTTTTAAAAAAATTTTAAAGTAAAAGTTAAAAGTACGCCATTTTAGATGCATACAAAAAATTTAAAAAATCGATATATACATTATTTTTTAATACCCATTAGTTCTCCTTGGAATTTTTTCCCACTTTAAGCCCGGCTTAAACACATTATAGGTAGGTACCTAGATATTTTAATTTAGTCTGTTGAGTTATTCTTGATTCAGTCAAAATATATAAAATTATCTCTGTTTTAAGTAAAAATACGTTGTTGTTTTACCACAATGTATCGAAAAAACGAATGTTCAACAATTTTTTTCCCACCTTTACTTGTAAATTATGAACAACGAGAATAATAATTATATTATTATTTTGTTGTTCTTCTAACAAAATGTAACATTACTAGCGCTCTAACAGTGTGGCGAAAATATGAATTAGTGCTCGTAACACTTTATGAAAGCTCGGGGGCTGGCGATAGCTAACCTGTATATTTTAAACCGCGTGTAATGTAACGTCATTCTAGCTACATATAAAAAATTTAAAATCAGTAGGTTCAGTAATTTTTTAGTCATTTAATTTTTTTGAAATTTTTACCAAAAACGTATGTACGTACATTATGAAAGCGAATAAAATTTAACATATTTTTGGGTTATTTATAGAAATTTTCAATTTGAGACATTTAATTTATAGGTATAATTTTTCTATTTTATAGGCAAATTTGATTTATTATTATTATTATTTTGTTTTTGAAAAATATATACCTAATTTTTGATCAAAAAAATTAATGGTGAAGTCAGAATTTGGCGGTCGGACTTGGTTTTAAAGTATTTTAGTTAATTTGAAATTTAGCCATTTTAACATTTTCATTTAGTACCTAGGTATATTGACAGTCGTACATAATCTAATGGCAGCTAACGGTGTTCTCATGCTCGTGGTCTTCGATTCGAATCCTTTTATATACAAATAATTATTTGCACTTTTTATTTTTACTTTTTGTTCATTATATTTAATAACGTTATCATATTATTAAAAATTATTAGTTTAATCTACAGTAATTGTAATGTATATCCGCCGTAGTAGCTTCGTTCCGAATCGTTATTTTAGAAAGAAATGATTTATTATTGTTTTCAAATTCAATATATCCATCATCATGTTTCCCGGCTTTTTAAATTATTATATTTTATTTTATTTTTCAATGTAAACACAATATTTTTATCCTTATTTCACTTTATTTATAAACTACGAGTTTGAAGTACAAAATTATATAAGTATATAAGTAATAATAAATTATTATTAATGCATTCTAGTTGGTATCTTTAAATGGTAATTTTTAAATTTTTGATTTTTAAGGTGTTTTTAAGCCTAAAGAATAATTTTTATTCGGTGTATGTATAGGTAGTAAGACGAATCTAATAATTAAAGGAAATTACAAAATAAAAAATTAGTCGTAATGATTACTGATTAATTTATATTTTCAATTGGCTATTTATAGGCCAAAGGAAATTTAAAAAAAAGATATTTATACAATATATTACTAATTATATATAACTATAATTATATCGAACTTATATTGGAATCGTTTATATTACTCAATTATTTATCTTCGCATTCAAATCAAAAATACTAATATTATCGTTTCCGTGGACCGAGGGGACAGTTTTATTGACTATAGAGTTAAAGTACCTGGAAGGTGATATTTATATTATTTTATCAACACCAATTTATTATTTAAAATATATTTTGAAATTTACACACGCCCGCCAACAGAAAAAATCGTCTTACTTTGATGTTTATACACGTCCACAGTTGTGTAAGGATAAGAACATGAATATCGATTCGATAATACTTTATACTTGTATTAAGTACATAAACTTAATGTATCTGTTACATAGTATACGTTTTTTTGCAATGCTAATCATTAACGAGCTAATAAATTAAAAGTTAACTTTTAACTTAACTTATTATACCTATTTGAACTTTTTTTCTTAACTTAACTTAATAACTTTATATAAAAACAGATATATATATATGTATATAAATATACTATATTGACTTTTAAATAACTAATTATTTTTAATTTAAACTGAGTTATGTTAAATTTGAAATAATTGATACATTTTGATTTAATATTGTGTCTATTGACAAAACGGTTAAACAAAAATAAAGTTGTTATTGTCGTTTCAAATAGTTATTACATTAGGTATAAGAATTATTTATTTTCCGAAATTTTAAATAAAACAAGAATATTATATATAATCTCTCCATAATATAAATTGAGGAATAAATTAGATTTTCCACCAAAAAAACAATATTTAGGTAGGTAGGTAGGTACTAATTTGCAATGAGCAATTTCCATTTGTTCAAAATTTGAAGAAAAGAGTAGGTACCTATTAATAAAATATTTTTATGAATGTATTTGTTTTTAATATTAATAATAATTTTTGTATTCTAGTATTTTCAATAATATTATGTTAATAATTATTAAAAAAATTTAAATGCTGTAAGTTAAAAAATAACTATTTCCATAAAAAGAATAGATACTTAATTTTACCTGTATATTATATTATATTATATAATTGATTCATACCAAAAAAAAAAAAAAAATACTTTTACTATTTGTTTCTATTAAGGGGATTAGAATCAGCGATTGTCTGTCTCTCTCTATCACACTCGTAAAACAGCAATTTAGACCATTACTTTTTCCAACGTACAGATAGACTTTGTGATGCAATAAAGATTCTAAAAACTGTTCTGGATTTGTCTGGATAAAGTCTACTATAGATCGATATTCCCCACATTTTTATTTTCTCTTCCTAAATCCTCCTAAAATTAAATTAATACATTCAAGTATTTAATAATTGACATTTTTAATATTTTTGAAAATCAAGGATAAAAATTAAAAATTTGGGAAAATCGTTTTAAAGTATATTTTACGATGAATTTAGATTAGTTTTCAGAATCCTTATCGCATCACTAGGACAATCGTTAGGCTGAAAATGAAATTTAGTGTTTTTTCAAATACGGTAGCCGTATTTATTGACATGTGCCTGTGCGTGCGAGTGTACCATCATTATCATTATTGTGCCAAATGTATAATAACACACTAAAGACCAAATACTACTCAAAAAAACACACTACGTAACGCGAATAAATTAAATAATTGCCTACACACAACCCCTTAATTAATGACCGTTTACGTTTTAATATAAATATAATAATTAATAATATATTTATTTATAACAATTAAATACCTATAAAAAATATACTAAAAATTTATATTTTTGAAAAAATATTCAGTATTCCAGCAAATACATCTAAAGCAAAAAAATGTAAGACAAATATCGTATATTATAATGCCATCAGTTCAGACAAACCACGCAATTATGGTGTTATTCGTACTGCTACGTAACAGAAAAATTGGGAAATGGACGAGCTTGCATTTTTGTAAAAATAATACCTGAATTATATAAAATAAAATAGATCGTAATAATATGAAATGAAAATTTCTTAATTTTTTCTATTAATTGCTATGAGGTGTGATTTTATGTTACATATACTATACCGATATCTACTTAAACCGATTTATGGAATTTAACGATTTGTCATTACTTTAAAATTGTATATAGCGACTATTATTTTTATAACCCATAGCCACTCCCTACATGCCAATTTTTAAAAATAATTTTACTGTTTTTTATTTAAAAACAGATAATAATAATGTTATAATGATGACGTTCTTATTACATTGTATGGCTGTGATACAAAAGGTTAGGACAGATATAACATGGTCCTAGTATAATAGGTAATAATAATACCTAGTACCTACAAACTTTCGAAAACTACATTTTGATTTGCATTTTGTTATTAACCATTATTGTGGTACAACTCTTATTTTACATCTAAATTATTTATAGGTGCTGGAGTAATCCGATTGGTATAAGTGATTAGTAGGTATGTAGTAGTGTTCTGTCTCTCCTAAAAAAAATTGTCGTAGTTATCAATTTGTCTGATTAACGCGTACGGAAATACAAAATAATAAAACGCACTTTAGTGTTTCGCATGGTTCTACATTAGCACAACTTATATTTTTTATATTTCCGGTCCGGTCCAAAAATATTGTAAAAAATAGGCCTGGCCGTCCTAAAAAAATCTATGCGCTTAAAAGGCTCTGGTCGGTCCAATGATTTTTTTTTGAAGCCCGGCCCAGTGTGGTCCAAAAAATTCTGTAAAAAAATCACAGGCCTGGCCCAAAAAAATAGCTAAGAACATAAAAATCCTGGTCTAGTCCAAAGATTTTTCTAAAGCCTGGTCCAAAAAATGCGTAAAAAACCCCTTACTCGACCAGAAACAAATTTACGATAACATCATACTCTTGGTTTTCAAGCGGTTAAGTTTGAATTATAGGCCTTGCAGGTCTTTAATACCTACACTGTCTGTAGAACTGTAGGTAATTGTCATTCCGCCTGTAATTATATTATAAAGCTCTACAAACTGTCACTCTTATTCAATTAACTTTTCATTATTCATATTTACTGACTATGAATAATTAAATGATTTTCAGATAATTAGCAAAATAATGAAAAATTATTTAAATATTAAATAACCTATATAACTGCAGTATATGTTGACTGATCATTGCTGGTCTGTAACGATTCTGTTCGACCTTCACAGTTAACTTTAATTAATGATTTTTGGGTTTAAATTTAACTTTAGAAATTTGAGTTAATTTTTGTTATTATAAAAATTCTCATTTTCAATAAATTATAATATATGTATTATAGTAAGATAATTTAATGTTATTTTTCTACAGAAAATAATTACTTAATTTTAAATAGTATTTCGATATACCGTTGGCTGAAACTTGAATGAAATGAGTTCAACTCTTTTATTATTAAAACTTTCGAATTTTGATAACATTTTTACAAGTATCGCTTATGCCCATTTTTTATTTCAACTGTTGATATACCTAGTAATATTAATATATAATAATTAATTATATATAATATATATATACATATACATAATAATTCCTATAAAATATTTTTTTAATTTTATACTTTTGTGCAATCCGTGAAAACACAACCGCAGTTTACCTCCTAAAGTAAATAAATGCAAGACAAATGCCGTCTTGTATAATGATGTTGGTTCAGAACAAACACAGGTATTATCTGCACTGCTACACTACAAAAGAATTAAAAACTATCTAGCTAGTCTTTTTCGAACCATGTGTGTATTATATAGAATAAAATGAATCGGTATGAACGGAAAATAAAAGTTATTTTTTATTTTGATTCCTAATTCACATTTAAAAATACATAATAAAAATGTTATAACAATACGATTTTGGTTGAATTTTATTTGTGTGTTAGCAAAGAATTTCGAAAGACAGGCATAACTTATTGACATTCCCTTATACGCTAATATAGATTATATTATATATATATATATATATATTACCAAAAAATTAACATGTTCATTTTTCCGAAATTGTAACTCGTATTATAATTTTTGGAAAATCGAAAAATGACCACGTTAAAATTTAAATAATCAAATACGTTGACTCTAGTTACTAAAATCTGCTGATTCAACAATTAGATTGAAATAAATTCGTTACTCCGACATACATGTAGGTACCTACTCCTGTACATTATTGTTATATCAATATAACCCTCGCTACTCTCAGAATCTAAAACATTCAGATTACCAACTTCCACCATCAATATTCTACCCGTGGTGCAAAGTGCTTCCTTGGCTTTTTTTGTAATTAAAAAATAAAATAAATGGCACGAAACAAGACGGTTAGGTACTTAAAAGCACGAACTAAGGTATACAGGACAGGAAACGACATAATGAGGGGAGGGGGAATGGTAGCATGGGCCGAAAAAGTTTCACAAATCGTACACATTATGTATTAAAATCGGGGCCGGCTCAATGTGGTACGTAGCAAAATAGGCGTGCCGCCTAGGGCGGCACTAGTGTTGGCGGCGGCAAATTTCGAATGAACCAAAGTGATTTAATTATTATAATATAATATGGTGTGCTGAATATTGTATGTTCATTGTTCGAAATATACAATAATAAAATATGTAATAAGTAATAACTAATAATAATATACTCAGTGGCGACTCGTCAGGGGAGTCTTTGAGACCGCGACTCCCCATAAAATAAAAAAAACAAGCGGTACCTAACACAATAAAATAGTTTTAAGAAAACATTGTATTATAATTCAATATTTTTATCCATTTGTTATTTTGAAAACTATTATTATCGTTTTCGATATTAATATTGATAGTATAATATTATGTATTATATTTTTCCAAGAAGACGGATCTTATTTAATCATAATACGGGCGAAAAATATCGATAACGATGACGATGACGATGGCTAATTCGGAGTCTGCCGTTCAAGAGACTCATTTGGGTATACACATTTGGTATGCCTGACATGGCGGAGGACGGGGGTAAATTGTGTTGCCGTTATACAGTATATTGAGACTAGACTCTTTCAATGTTTCTGCCGTTTACATCGCAAACCGTCCGCATTAGGCCATTAGCTATTAGTTGTACGGCGTACCGCGTAATATATTATTTTTAGTATTTATTATTTTTTTATATATTTATTCCTATTATATACAAATTTTATTACCTATATATTATCTTTTTATAAGAATTGATTTAGTTTATAAAAAAACTATAAATTATCTTATCTTATAATTAAAAAGCCATTACAATTATTAATAATTGTTGTTATAATATAATACAATAAATGTTTTTTCATCATTTTTTTATATAAAATGTTCAGTCTCCCCAATAAATTTACTCGCGAGCCGCCACTGAATATACGATTGATACTTCGTTTACCGAGAACGCACCAAAATCGTAATACTGAATATATATAGAACGGCGATAACGATACATGCTTTAGTCGACCACAGACGAATGCACGTTCATATCGAGTTTAGAATTATTATTTAGTTGGAAAACCTTAGAAGTTACTGACAGTTTAAAAGAAGTTGGTAACTCAGAACTAATTTCCGATAGCATTGACATTTTCGATAAAGAAATAAACACAACTTTGGAAGAAAAAGCGAATTTTAAATCTAATGAAAATGAAAATAATATATCTCACCCCGGGGGCTTGGCCAGCGATTTTTTTAGATTCATTACGACTTCAAGTAGTTAAAACAGGTCCCATTAAACCAAGTAAAGATTTCAAATATCCTAGAGATGCGTTAAATCGTCGGTTTCCAATTTCAATTTTAAGTAAAGCATTAAAAAATGGTGAAGTTATAGAACGTACGTGGTTAATTTATTCTGTTAAAAATTATGTTGTGTACTGTTTTTTTCGTAAAATATTTAGTAATGAAAATTATGCACTAACTAAATTTGGCTGTAATGATTGGAAAAACGTACACAATATAGTTAAAGAACATGAAACAATCAAAATACATTTTAATTTTTTAAAAAAATGGATGGAACTGTCTGCTAGATTAAATAGCAATCAAACTATAGATGCTGCCTATCCCATAGATGTCATTGTAATTTACAATGCCGTTTATCAATTGATTTTTTTAACGAAGTTTGGTATTTTGTCTCCAATATTTGAATATTTTTACTATTGTCTAATACCTATATCTAAATATACGTAATGTTCAATCATTGGGTATACAAGCATTCAAAGAAATGCTAAAACAACTTTATTTAAAGTACCAAACGACAAAAATTTAGAACTAGCTTGGAATACAGCTGTATGTAAGGTAAATAATAAAAATAAACCTGTGAAATATGTATGCTCAGAAAATTTTGCGCACGCAACAGATCAACGGCACGGCAATGATTTGTGACACAGACTGCATCGCGAAACTGTACCTTTCTTTCATAAGACAAGGGTAAGTATACATTTGGATGCGTTCTTCGGAGGCATTACAAGCTAATACGTACACCGTATAGGCACAGAATAGATTATTATTCTTTTAATAAAAGTAAATAAAATAGAAATTCTATTCTGTGCTATAGATAAGTATAAAATTGCACAAACAATAAAAATACTTTGGAAAAATGAATAATAAATTGTTAATTATGTTAACGTTTGTAAATGCAAAATAATAAATAATATAAAATAAAAATTCAGACGCGATCAAACTACCAAGGCAGCGAAAACGAGCGATAAAGATTTGAATGATAACAAACGCACATGGTTAGAATTCCATTATGTTCTGTGGTAATTCCGAGTTCGGAAAAGATGTATAGTACATTTACCACTAGAGTGCGTTGACAATCCATCTGGACTTTTTCTGAAACTTTTTGAATCCGGTGATTTAGCGTTCGTTTCCAGTCCTATATATCTTAGTTCGTACTTAAAAGTATGTCTGATTTATATTATAAATAATTATTTTTATCCCTGAATATTTAAAAAAACTTTAAAATTGTTGAGGAACGAAATGTTTTCCATTTTAAGGAACGAGGAAAGGAACTATTCCTTTCTTCAAGCCTGGACCGAAAAAGGATTTATTTCCTTTATAACAAAAGGAACATGAACGTGAACATTTCTTTTCTAAATGAACTTCCTAAGCGCTGGAAAATATTCAATACATATAATTATTTGATTAAGTCTTCTGATCGAAAAGTTATTGACGAAAAAACCAAGATCTCTCGCTTGACATAGAATGTAAAATTGTAATTAGGTGACAAATTAATTGACATTTTATACGTAATGCATGAAATACAAGGCATTGATAATTATATTATCCTATTTATTTATTATCGTATAAATAACCAATAAGTACTTATCTCATTTCACAATATATTTTTATATAAATGCTTAAATAAAATT
Organism: Pemphigus obesinymphae; assembly: GCA_025469235.1. Taxonomy (NCBI): domain Eukaryota; kingdom Metazoa; phylum Arthropoda; class Insecta; order Hemiptera; family Aphididae; genus Pemphigus; species Pemphigus obesinymphae. Next base: position 20,917 of record JAIPRL010004353.1, read on the forward strand.
AAGGGAACCGACTAGGTAAATTATAAATTCAACAAAAATGGATAGGATCTTGGTAATAATCAATTAAGGATATCTTATACACAAAAGAAAACGAAATTTCAATTCATTCAAATATCTAATAATTAATATTTTTGACATAAAAAATAACGACAATGAAAATTCACCTATGGACCATAGGGTACCATAGGTATTACCATGTGGTAACCACACAAAATGATGATAGGTACGTAGGTATACGTCAAATTACAAGTTACAAATTTTTAGTAATTAAAAATAAAAAGAGAAACACATACAGTGAATTAATTTAAAATAAAGAAAATAATTAATACTAAATATATATTTGTATATTTGATTTAACATTTACAATTACAATTACAATTACAATTTTACAATTAATATATAGGTAATTAATTCTACCATGAGCCGATTCCCCAATTCCCATTTTTTCACATCTTATTATTCCCGTACTTTTATATTTTTGTTTTAGTTTTAACTCCGTGTAAGTACAGTTTTGAGAAAATCGAAAAATAATGCTTTAAATATATCAACTGGATAAATTTTTCTCTCAGAAAAATGTAACTTTGAAAAGATCTGACTACCTATGTTTTCTAGTAGAAAAATTGCTTCCAGGAAGAAAAAAATAGCAGCAGCCATGTATTTAATATATGCCGCCGTAAAATGTGTACGACGAGTGACGTCACTATCCGATTTTCTCCCACTCCTAATTTTTCATAATTTTCAAATGAGACAACTTTATTATTCTATAAACCTCGGGTATACGTGTAATAATAATTAGAAACAAAAATGACTGTACAATAAAAAAAAGAATATTTAATAACATAGGAGCGCACAGTCAGGTGCTCTAAGTTTTATGGTACTCACGACACATTTTGAACCATGGAGTGAGTATAACAATGATAACCGATATTGATAATCGATATCATAATGAATGAATTAAGAGAGGTATGTTGACAACGGCGTAACGGCCCGGTGATGTGCACTTATCGTCACGGCGAATAACTTATGCACGTGCCTGAGAAACGGCACACAACCGATTGCAATAGACAACGACAATATTATAGACTTTCGTTGATATTACCGAGGCAAAGAGGATAGAAAATTAATTAACTTATAAAATATATATAAGCCGTATTATTGGCGTATAACTTACACGCGCGTAAATAAATCGATATAATAATAATAATAATAATAATAATAATAATAATAATAATAATAATAATAATAATACGGTGACGTTCTGCCCGATCACATGTTCTGGTATTAACGACAAAAATCGCACAAGTCCGTGTTAATATTTTAATAATTATATGACTATCGCAATCGTGTCGGTCGTACGCACGTTGCGTAACATGGCGGCCGCAACACAATGATAGTATACGTTTTTGTGCCTTTATCAATGAACAAATTCGGTTTACAAATCCAGAAACTTTGCTTTAAAATGATTTATTTCCTATACTTTTTTTATGGTGTATTCGTGGACATGTCCCATAATGCAGTGTCACCTAACCCTATATGCTATTGTACATCGGATGTTTTGATATCGTAATTATAATATTTATTACATTTTTTTCATCAAAGGAATCCATCCTTAAACTTAAACAATATTTATAAATTATAAATAAAATTACGACATTGTTCTGTAGAAAGAAGTTGACCATTTTCTTTAAAAATAAAAGGTTTTATGTCCCAAAATAATTATTTTCAATAAAAATTTCTCTATCCATATTTCATATTTTTAAATACATAAATAAATGATATTGTTTTTGATTTTTTGAAGAATTACATCCTGCAGGTTACACATACAATTTTTAAAAAATGTTTAGAAATAGGTATAAATATTTAAATATATTTTAAAAATAATTCAAAATTTATCCCATATCAATACTACTTTTTATTGCTGTGCAATCACGACTTTTATTAAACATACATCTTTACGCAAGACTGGCATAAAATACGTTTTAGAGTAAAAACCCCTATTATCAAATCATCAAATTAATAAAGTACCTACAATTTTTTGTAGTTTACCTCAATTCAGTTTTTTAATTTGTTAATTTAAAAAATGTGTTGTAGTTATAAATTTATAAGTTTTTTTACGTGTTTAAAGTTTAATAACTAGTTATTTAAGAAGTATATTAAAGAACCTAAATGAGGTTCACTCAAAATTTTTGTTGATTTTATAATGGATATTAAATATGTACTCTAAAACTACTTTAAGAATACGACTTAATCGTTTTGCGTAAACATGTTTTACTCCCGAGAATTGTTCTCTTAAATTTTAAGTTAAATTTATATATTTCTTTTCCCTTCTCTGTGTGTGGGGAGACGTTTTTGTTATTGTGTGTTGTTATGCCCTCTTGAGTTAAGGATATTTTGTTTTATGTATCTGTAAATTATCGCATTTTGGCTTGACCAATGGTTTTTTTTGTGTGCACAAATTTTCAGTGTATGACGCTATTTATATATATATATATATATATAGTATATATTGTTAAATACGTGTATATAATTTTATTTATTTACTCACATTCAGTTGTCCTGCTTTTCTGCTGCAATAACGCAGAAATATATATTATATATATATATCTTTATTTTGGGGAAGACATTTCTTTAGTTTAACTCTTGAATATATATAAATACTGTATTATTATACTAGTTAATTTTTCCCATACAAACTTTTTTTCTTCTCGTTTATAAATTTTCTCTTTATTTTACTTTCTTATTAATATATATATATTTTTTTAATTACTACAATAATATGGGATATGTGTGATCAAAAATTATCAGAGGAAGATATTTCAAATTCTATTAATAAATTAAATGATATTTACAGATTAAAAAAAGACCAACTTATTAACTTATGCATATTAAAAAAAATAAATATTTTTGGAAAAGTAAATAAAGAATTACGACGCAGATTAGTTAGGTAGGTATAAAAACTATGTTGACGACAGTTTAGACGACGATGAAATTAATAAAGTCATAAAAGAATCAATAGAAAATAAAATGAATACTGATAAAATTGAAAAACAATTAGGCTTAAGTGATTCTAGCTCTAATTCAGATATTTATGTCAATTAAAAAAAATTTTCGGACAATTTAAACGAAAGCCAACAGGGTTCAATTCATTAAATTCTAATTTATCTAAAATAGACCAAGACGTTAAAAATATCCTAGACAATAGTAATAATTTATATTTTAATAATCTTGAAAAAGTTAAAGACGGACAATACAATAATATTTTAAAATTTATACAACTTAATAAAATTAACATTAGTCAGGATCACGTATACGAAGAAATTCTAGACGTTATTTTGCCACCCTCAGATAATAATATTGATAACCAGACACATTCGGACAGTAGTATTTTTAGTAATCCTATTAAGAATAAAATTAATAATAATACGAGTACCATGATGTACAAATCTAATAATTTTTCGGGAATAGAGAACGTCAGTACATTTTTTAAGAAATTCAATAAGGATATAAGGAATAAGGACACATTAATGGATGGGATGCAAAGATAAAGTGAAATTTTTATTGAAGAATACGGCGAGCATATTTTTGGATAATTTAGAAAATAGAAAGGATAGTTGTAATTGGTAAGAAATTGAAACTCAGTTTTTAGACGAATTTCAAATAATTGAGTCATATACTATTTTAAAAACTAAATAGGTATTGTAAAATAGGAGACAGAGGATTTAGAGTTAACCACAAGTTTTGTTAACGATATAGAAAATTGATGAAAACAATTATATTTAAAAATTACGGACGAATAAATTTGTATATACATTTTGAGAGGATTCTAAGAAAATATTTGAAATGCTATTTCAATACAAGATAATAGTACATTAATCAAACTAAAAGAAAATTTAAAGAAATTTGAACTCATGTTGTTTAGGATCAAAAGTAGGAACTTTGGATTTCATAAATACAATAAATTATTAAATAAACATGAAGGTAACCTTAATTGGAAATAATGTAAAAGAAAAGGACAGAAAATTAGGATAAATAAATATAGAAATAAATCAATATCAACATTTAAGGTTCTTATAAAAATTAATAATAAAAAACTTCCCGTATAATAAACGCTGTCGAACAATTAGTAAAATATATATATATATATACTATTAGAAGCATGTGCCATCAAAAATTATGACGAAGTTATACTGTATAATTTCTCAAATGTGTATAGTAATATTGCGATGAGTCTACAGATTGCTAATATTGTTGGGAGCGACGATTTAAACATCAATCACAAATATAATATTAACATAATAGAAAATTATATGAATACCTACTACAAATGCAGCAGATAATAAAATGAGGTCAACTTCTGAAATAACTGATGAACAAGGTACCGTGATTAACGTGATTAAGATTTCTGATAATTTAAATTCTGAACAACTACACATAGCACGAAAATTAATTTATAAATATAAACATCTATTTACTTCTGACCCATTAGATATAGGTTGTGCAAAAGTGGAACCTTGGGAAATAAATTTAAAATCTGATAAACTAATTTCAATTAATTAATTTAAGTTTCTCCAAAACATAGAGAAAAACTAAAAGATTTAATTGATCAAATGATATTATCGGGAATAATTGAACAAAGTAAAAGTAATTACGCAGTACTAGTGTTTTTAATTCCCAAAAAAGACAAAGAATACAGAATTTTGGTAAATTATAGACAATTGAACAATGAAACGATAGGTGATAAACACCCTATTCCTTGATCACAAGATTTATTTAGAAGCTTGGAAGGGGCAAAATAATTTTCAACAGAAGTTATGGCTCAGGGATATTTTAAAATACCAATAAAAAAAGAAGACCCGGATAAAACAGGATTTATTACTGATTTCGGATTATATAATTTTAAAAAAATGCCACAAGGTTTTAAAAATACACGACTTATTTTTAAACGAATAATAAACAATTTATTTAGCGATTATTTATATAGAACAATGATAGCCTATCTAGACGATATTTGTGTTTTGGTAATCATTTTAAGGAAGTATTAAAAAGGCTAGAACGAATTTGTGTAAGATTAGAAGAGACGGGAGTACAATTAAAAACAAATAAATACATATCTTTTAGTTCAGAAATAGAATTTTTAGGACATAAGGTTTTAGCCTCACAAGTAGAACATGGATTTTATCGTGTCGGGATATCGACATACCAGCATTTCATACCAGACTCTGGATATATTTTTAAGTAGCATCGAAGGAAGATAGAGGCTTAGTGACAACGTAAAAATTTATCATAGTTTTGTATTTTTTTAATAATCATATTTTATTAGATAGCTGATTTCTAGGATTTAAAAGTTCTATATATGATGCTAATATGCACTAATAAAACCTTAAAATATTCACTTTATATTGTTTTTTTAAACAAAATATTCTTTATCAAGATATAAATCAAGAGCAATTGAGTAAAATTTTTTCCAAAAATTAAGAAATCGATTTAAAAAAAACGAAAATTAAGCAATGAAAACAAAATTCGTTAAGATACAAATTATTGAAGTTGATATTATTATTAATATTTTAAATTTGAGAACAAATATAAATCATTGCATTCAAAATATAATTCTTAGCGAAGCTCAGTATATTAATTTAATAAAAAAAATGGTAATTTTAACAACTTTATTTTGTTATTTCTCCGATGTTCATAAAATATTCCTGTTAAAAAAAGTAGTTTTTAAATACGATTAAGTATATATTACTGGAAAACTAGAATCAATTTGATATCGAAAATTTTTTTATTTGAAAACACCTCAACACCATTACTTTAACCCAAAAAATCTAAACAGACATAAAAAAACATCTTTAAATCAATAAAATTCTTGCTTCGCCTAGAGTCTAAAAAGACGTTTGCGTACGTTTTCCCCATAAATTGATAAATATGCATAAAATATGCCATAAATACTAAAACATTCTTTAACCTCTAACATATGCTCCAATATTCAAAATAAATTTTTTTACGAACTCTGTGATTGATAAATCGTCCACATTTTTACACTCGTCAAATTGTATACAGTCAATTAAAATATGTAAAACCTAAAATTGGACACTCTAATCATAATGTATTTTATATAATCTATATTCTATAATATAATATCTTAAAATTTTAGATATCTTGAAATTTTATACATACATAAAATATATTTATACTGTATAGCAAATATATAAATAAATAAATTTTAAATTAGGAGGTAGGAATACAAAATAAGCAATTTAAGAGATTGTAAGTATTTTATAAAAATAACTCAATAAAAATAAATGAAATTGTTAACTTATAAGAATTACAAAACACAATATTACCTATAGTCAATTATAGATTCTGAGCGGTGGGACGAATCTCTGGGTATTACAATAATATATGTAAAAAAAAAAAAAAATGTAAATGCTTGTATCTAAGCCGTAAATAACAACTATATCTATTTTTATATTTTTTTATCAATTTTTGTACTTAGTTCAAAATAAAATAGGAAAAATGGGAAACGATCGAAGATTGTCTACCATTGTTTTTTTAAATTAAATACCTAGGTATTTTATATAACAGTTCTAATAGATTCAATATCAGATAATTGCTACAAATCACAAATGTATAAAAAATAATAAAAAATTAAAAACTAATTTATAAAATATCAAGGGGGTTATGGCCCTTCTAAATTTTACCAGAGGGGGCAGCCATTCCATCTCATCACTCCTCAACAGTTTACACCAATTATCAAGCCTACACCAAATGTAAAGCTCTATATAAAAGTGAATATTTTATAATATGTTGAGATAAATTTATTCGCACGGGCTTTGATATCTACTAAGAATATTAAATAATATTCTTATATGAATGATTTTATACCCGTTCGTGTGTGTATAATAATTGATAAAAATTTGCATGCTCGTAGCAATTATTACAATACTACAGTAATAATATGTACCCATATTAAAATTAATGATTTCCAGATTTATATTTATATGTATATATATTTATATTTATTTAGGTAATACATAAAATATGTCTTTTATATCATTGTATTGGAAAAATTAAAAATATGTCTCTCTATATTTTAATGAATAATGTTTTATGTAAATTTGAAATTTTTAAAATATTTCAGTCTTTTTACAATGTAATATATATATATGTTTAAATTGTTGTTTGTAAAATGATAGGGATTTTGGTTAATAACCGAGCATTATCTATAATTCTCTCAATTCGAGGTTAGTACCCCGTATAAAACAAAAAGGGTAAAGTATTACCAAGGTTTGTAGATAATACATGAAGTATTACATCCTTTTTCATTTTATTATCATTTTTATTTGTAATTCGATGATAATAATATTAAAGTACTACGCACAATGATATCAGATACATTCTGTAGAATATGTTCAAATGGATGCCAAAAACAAATACAAATATAAAATATCGTCGGTATTTCACATATGTTTTTATAATGTTTGTGTAGATATGATATAAAACCCGATTGCAGTGAAACATTTTTTATTACTGGATCATTTATTTTTAAGTAAATCTTAACTTCGAATTAATATTACCGATATTTTAGTTTGTACTCCTGACATTATTAAAAAATGGATTTCTTTAAACGAAATATAGTTTTACACGCAACATTCAGTATTGTAATTTTGTATATGATTACACCGGGTAAGTATAATTAATTTACTTCTAATACATAACTACCTATATTTTAAAGTTTGATTTAGTAAAATCTATTTGAAATGTATTTGATCTTATTTGGAATATATAAAAAAAAATGTGCAATTTCTTAAAAATATTGATAATAATATAATATGATATGATATATAGTATTAAAATTATACGCATTTATCATCAAAAATCTATATCAGTGTTTGTGGGTGATTAGTGTATAAAATAAAAATATACTTACACATTTTATTTTATAATAATAACATCAAGTAAATAAATATAATATAAACACATTACAGTTATACAGCCTATTCTTATTTTTGACAACGGAATTGAATCCAAATATCTACTACAAGCCCTACAAAACACACATATTATAAACCCATTATATAACTAAATATAATAATATAATTTCTTATAATTATAAATAAATAATATTATATGAACACTAATGTGCATAAGACGTGTTCACAATTTTCATATTATACACAGAGATGTAGTATGCAAGTGTATAGTATTACACTTTTTTGAGATCTGTGCAATAGAATTATATGATTTGGCCCATTTCAATGAATAATTATTAATTCAATACATAATAAAAAATGTTTTTGTTTTAAATAGTGACATAATATATTATATATAAACATATACCTATTATTATAACTATAAATATTTTGTTGCTGGTATTTTAGCTTTTACGGATTCATGTAAGTGATTTTTCTCAAATAATTTATATTTAATTGAATATACCTACTTACAATTATAAATAAATATCTAAATATGCTATATGTGTTAATAGCATAAATATAAGAGGTCACTTTTAAAGTCACCGTTAACGGGCAGTATTTTTATTAGAATATTTTACCTTAGAATTTATTGGTGCTTAAGCATGTCATATGTAATAAAATTAGGCTTTATTAACAATTTATTTATTATTATAACATCATTTACGCATTTCGAGATGAAGCATGATTATAATTAATATACAATCATCAATGATAATGTTAATTAATTTACTATTAAGTAATAATAAAGAGGCTTCAGTATATATACCACAGTATCATATAATACAAAATATCAAAAATTGTCAAGCCTTTCACAGAGTTAATTTCTATCCCGTATTATTAGAACTATTGTCGATATTATAAATTAAATCATACAACAACCTAATTGACCCCATCAAATACAATATATCTATCTTATTTAATATTTTAATTTAATTAAAAAATTTACATATCATTAACAATTGTGATACTTTAATATTTTATGTTTGAAAATGTGACAAAAAATTAACCAGAAAATTTTAATATGTTATACTTATACATTTTTTTGTATTTATTGTTTACTTTTTGTTTAAAGTACCTAAATTTAATTTTAAATTTGTTAAAATGGTGTACCATGCTATCATTATTATGATCATAAAATAGCATGCACATTGTACATTATGTTGCTTGTCGACAATTAAATTGTAATAGACAACTAATATTGAAATAATGAATTCAGTAAGAATAATATCTCTTAATTAAATATAATACTTATTTATTACATTACGTTATATTTATATGTAAGATATAGACAAGATTACAAAAATTCCATCGTTATGTGGTGTTGATCCACAATTTAGGGCATAGAGTAACCGCAAAGTTAATAAATCTAAAATATGCTATCCAGTGGTATATTGGTAAAATATTCGTAAGTATATGGAATTCTAAAAATAATGTAGGTCCCAAAAAAATTTTTTCTCGCTTCCCTCGAAAATCATTTATTATATTTTTAAACTTACAGCTTTAACCTTTCAAATTTATTTACGTATTTTACATTCTAAACGGAATGAAGAAGCTATTCATTTTACAATTGTGTTATTTTTCTGTTAGCACCTTTTGGATAGAAGGAATCGAGTAAGCGTATTGAGGCAAAGAGTTTATTTATTTAATAAGTTCTATTTTAGTTTTTACTTTAAATAGATAGTTTTACAATTTTTACAGTAGTTTTCTTAAGTGTAAGGGAATCTTATCGAAAATTGTTATAAATAGGAAAGTTATAATACAAGAAACTTTAAATATAGAAAAACATTTTAATAGCACTATAATAAAGTTCTAGCAAAACTTTGAGTGCTATACAATATCACTCAGTCTTGTAAAAATAAGATTAATATTGTATTTAAATAGAGATACAAATAAATTTTAAATTTTTAAATTTTGTTTTAAAAAGTATTTAAAACATATTTAAAGTATTTAAGAACAAACACCAATACAAATACTTTTGTACATTTGTACGGCTTTAAATGTTTTTTTAAAACAGTCATATTATTTAAATTATATTTTTTATATGTCTTAAAATCTCTCTATCACTCAACTATAAATTTTCAATGATTTGATGTAATAATATAATAAATATTCAAATTAAAACAACAGTTAAAATTTTATTTTTTTAAATATTTTGAAAATTAATAATTATTTTTACCAAATTTTTTCATATATTTACGATACTGTTTTATGATTAGTGTTATTTAATATCATTTATTATATTTATTAATAAATATTATATTGTAATATAATATACCTAATAATAAAATTATTATAAGACAAAATAAACCTGCGTCAATCGAGTCTCGATGTTTCGTTGTATTCCCAACTATATTACAATTATTATTTTAAGACATATTTCAAGTGGGTGATTATTATCATCGGCAAGCGGTGGTTTCGATTTTTATCGATTTTATTACACTAGTACCCATTACCCACATATTATATATAAATGTCCATAACTCCGTCTGTCAGTTCATCACACTATAAAATAATACTAAATTAAATGATAAAGTAAATTTAAAATTACACTTCACAAACATACGTAAAAATTCACTTAGATTGAATGGCTTTTATTAAAATTAAAACTTATTGTAAAAAATTGTATTCAGAAGTATTCAAAAAGAAATATTTGTAATTCTAGTAAAAATACCAATGGAAAAGTATTTCAAATACTTTAATTAAAATGTATTTAAAAAGTATTCTAAATACTATAAAAGTATTTAAATATATTTACTCAAATACTTTACCCGATTGATAGTACTATACATGGTTGAAATATCAAAACTTTACTTGTTGACCATTTTACAGTAATTTTTATATAAATTTCTAATATACACTTTTTGAGTATGAAACATAATAATACTAATAATACTAATAATAATAATAATAATATAATATAATAGTATTATTAATTATTGTATATAATGGTTTGTTTGCATATTAAGTAATTATTTAATTACATGATAATAATATAGGTACCGTAATATAAATATTTTTGAAAAAGTATAAAAAAAAACTTTTACTTAAATCATAACATTGAAACTCTCAAGAGTAAAAACAGAAAAATATATGCAATGTAACAGTCGTAACTATCGTATTATATCATATTTTTTATAGGCCTATGCAATATATAAAAACAACAAAGATAGTATATGGCGTATACCCCCGTATAAGTCCCAATATACCACTGATGCTGTCTTTATTCAAAAAAATTAATTTTATTAAACTATCCAAATCATACCACTTAGGGCAATAAAAATAAATAAAATCGTTTGATTGGTTTGAGGTTTGAGCTAAATATACTTATAAACATAAAAACTATGATAAATCGATTAAGATTATTATTTATATAAGTATTTATTTATAAAATTATATTAATAAAAAAAACATATTTTAAGATAATAATGATTATGAAAGTAAATTCAATTTAAATTAATTATTCATCTAATATACATAAAAATAACAGTATTATTGTATTTTATTTATATACCTATAGCGTTTACAACGGCATGTTTGGGTAAGTAAATTTCAAGTTTTAATATTAATTAATTTAGAGGTGATATAGTTCATAAATTAGATATTAACACAGTAACTTACGAAATGATTATTAACAGATAATTTAAGCACAGATAACTTTAATATCAATCTAGAAAATAGTAAGTAAATTTATACTATAATATTAATATATTTAAAACACATTATGTACATATTCATTATTTATATTGTACAATTAAAAATGTTATATATGAATATGGTTAATTCTCTTGCACATTTTTTCTTCAAAATAAGTATTTTTTTCAAATTGCTCTTACTTTTTTCGTAGTTTTAAGAAAATTTTTTTAACAAAATAGTGATTTCTATAATAAATTCATCAAAAATACTTTATTTAGTATTTTTTGATTTTAATTTGATTGTGGAATAAAGAAGTAAATATAACTATACTTAATTTTTAAGCAAAATGATATAACAATCAAAATTAGTTGCTACTCAACATGAAGTTTCACAACAAATTACGAGATATTTTAGATTTAAAAAAGCATAAAATACTATACACGAGCCACAGCACATAATATATGTATGTCATGTTATTTTGAATATTCCAAATTAGGAGTAAAAAAAAAATAATAATAATAATAATAATTGTCATTAAGTGGGATGGGATAGTTAGTAAAATTGTTCCAATTATTTATTGAAAGTAAGAGTGCCAATATAAGTTCAAATGTACCTATATTCAATGATGAGAATCGGACTGTGGCATATTATATACAGTCAAGAAATATACAAATATAATTTTATTGAAAATGTTATTATAAAAAAAATAATTTTTTTGAATGTCCACATTCCTAGTAAACATGACACGTATAATCTACGTTTATATTAAGAATAATTTTTGTATATACATAATACATATACGTACGTTATATTCGTATATAAATTGTATAATATCGGTTTAATTACGGTTAATTTACGTGTACGGTACGTAGATATTTAGTCGTATATTTTACGTTGTAAACATACGTACATTTTTATTAAAATATAAACAGATACTTTACAGAGAAAATAATATACATTTTAGCATAATAAAATATAGTATTAAGTATTTTTGGAAATTTTTTATTTTAATGGTTTATTTTATAATCTGAGCGTACAGCTAGTGGTTTTACAATGATGTTTATTTTTTTTTTCTGTTAACAAATTTACTACCAGAAAGAGTGCTCTTTACAAGCTTACCCGGTTTTCAGTAGAAAATTGCATTTAGTTAGTACTTTAAAGAGGTTGTTTTTCGATTTTCCCAATAGTTTTTTAATGTGCAAGGAAAAACTACTAAAAAATGAGGGAAAAACGGTAAATATACGATTTCATAAAATCGAGATTTTTCATTTCTTCGTAATTTAAAAAATATTGACTTAAAATTTTCAAATGTACATCGAATATTTAATTTAGTAATATATTCGTGTTAATTTAATTTTTTTTTCTTTTTTTAGAATTTTGGGCTATTTATAGAAATTTTAGATTTCGAGGTTTCTATGTCTCAAAATGGGTAATTTTTGTTTTAAGAATTGAAAATTTTACTTAATATTAAATATGCGGTACTTTAATTAAATTTAAAAAATCTCGAAAATTCGTTGTTACAATTTTTTTTTAGAGTGATTTAAATTTATTTTCGACAAAATATCAATTTGGGGGTTTTCAAGTCAAAATTATTGGTACAACGAGAGTTTAAGACCTGAAAAATGTAATATAACGTTAGTCGTGTGTTACTTAAACTAAATTTTAAAAAATCGACGGAAAAAAAGTATTTTAGATTCTGAGCGAGGGAGCTGGTGGTTTTACAATGATGTTTATTTCATATAAATATATAAATGTTTTATACTATTTTGCATGCTCTACTTTTCACCTATAAAATTGCTGCTTTTCCATTTATATTTTGTTTAAAAAAAAGGCAGGAATAAAATATATACCTGCTGTAGTTTTATGATTACCACATGTATAACTATCATATATTACACTGATTATAATATACATATAGTATATCGTTTATACTTATTCAGCATTTATAATCAAAACTTATTGTTATGGACTATAACATACCTACATAGAGTGTGCTAAGTATAAAGTTGACTAATTTCCTATATAAGAGTGATAGTACAGTACCACAGATTATATAAATATAATCTGTGACAGTACCCACATACCACAGTACCTAAAATTCGATCTAGTACCCAATATACACTTATCACTTTTAGGTCACTTGTCTAAATAAATGTCGAACATAGGTAGATACTGAGTATATAATTAATATTAAGATTTATGTATACTACACCGAAGATACGTTCAGAATCGTTTTATTGAATGCAATACATCCACCAAGAACATCCTGACCAGTAGCGAAGTGCTTCCACCTCTACTGACTGGTTTTTATTTTTTATTTCATTGTATTTATAAATTACGTGTTTAAAGGACATATAAAAGTAAAATAAAATATTAATTTATATAGAATTAATTGAATTGATTAAAAAAAACACACTTTGTGATCATTTTATATGGTATCAATGTATTATATTGTATATTAATATGGACACCTCTGAAAAAATATTTCCGTGGCGAGGAATATAATTTATTTTATAATGAAGATTTTTTAAATATATTGTTCGTTTATATATAAACATTCTTTTGGATAAAATAAGTCGACTGGAGCTTTGAAATAAAGAGATTTTTAGATAATAAATGCATTCCAGTTGGCAAAAAATCATTTTTAAGGTTCTATTAGTATAAGGAATATCTCTATAACTAACTATATTTTATACGGTGTTTTAGTAAGATTCTAATAAATGCAGTGAAATTACAAAATAGTTAATAAATAGTTGTAATGATAATTAATTTATTTGTTTTGTTATGGACTATTTAAAGGTCAAAGACTATTTAAAAAAAGAAGATATATATATATATATATATATATTAGTGTACCACTAAAAAAAAAAAAAACTTTTTCTTCAATTTTGGTTCCTTTTGTCATAAAAACTATTTTGACGAAGTTGTGGAATTTTTAATTGAGTTTAACTGTTTAAATAAAATAAGACCCAAATCCACAAAAAAAAAAAAAATTACTTTTTATTGTAATACGTATATCGAAAACAATATTTTCATCTTCAGTGTTAAATAACTACTGAAATTCTACTCTAATAAAACATGTAGTTGTTTAAAACTGATGATGAAAACATTGTTTTTGAAATACGTATTTGTTTACAATAAAAAGCAATTTTTTTTTGTTGATTTGGGTCTTATTTTATTTAAATAAATTATCCACAAGTACTGAAATATAAATATTAAAATAAATTTAACTGGTCGCTCAATGCAACTTCATGTTGTTAATCATATAAATAATGAAAATAAATAATTTATATTTTTTGTCAACTATATTATACTTACAAGCTTTTAATTTTCAAATATTTGTATTACAAAAAAATAAAATAGTTATAAAACAAATAATATAAACAAAATATTCAACCATTAGGATTCTGGAGGGTTTTTTTGTTTGAGTCAGGATACTGTCAGGATACTGACAGAACTGCATTTAATTGCAAGAAAAAATTAATGATACTCCTCATTCTGCATTTATGAATTTTGCATTAGTATCCCATGTAGTTAAAATATCCAATACTTTGAATAATTTCAAGGTTTTGTTTGTTATTTGATGGCATGCTTAATTTAGTTTAATTTGAAACATTCGTATCGAAAAATGATAGCCCCGTAAATGTTGGACTTAAGTACCATAAATGGCAAAATTATTTTTGGTGCGATTTTGACAATTGTTTTATTCTCATATGTTTTTAATTTTATAATAAAGTTCTAGTTGTTTCGGGGTGCTTGCTGTATTAGAAGATGTATACCAATATTCAATGTACACTTTGACAATTAAAATTTTGAATGTTTTCAATCCTCAGAAGACTTTAGATTTCTGTTCAAACTGTGATAGAAACATATAACATACAACAAGTCATCAAGCACTATATTATTTTAGCTATCCACCTAGTTCGATGGAAAGTTTTGGGTGTTTGTATTGAATTTTTTCTTTATTTTTTCAAGAAATAGCAAAATAAGATTTAATAATTCCTTATAATAATTTCTTGGATGATAAAAATGACACTGTTATGTTTAATATTTTATAAATCCAAGAAATAAAATCGTCTGACATATCACTTTCATATTCTTCTTTTTTTATACTTTTCTAAAATTTAAAAAATCATGTAAAAGTTATAAGTCAAGGCCATATTGCTATTCAATTTAAAGATATATAAATATTTTGCTGATTATTATTTCAGAAATATAATGTCTGCTAGCATGACTGAAGATATTCATTCCAATTTGTTGTTCTAAAATAGTACACGCTCTCTTTTTTATATCAGTATTACTAGCTGTGGTACCAAACACATTAGCCTCACTCTTTCTACAATGTTCTATTCATTCAATAAATTAAATATAGCTTTTGCTTGTGCTTCTCCTGTTCTTCTAATTAATTTTGGAACTGAAAGTAGTTTCATTACTCCCTCTTCTGAGACTAAAATAGTTAAACAATCGATTGTTTATATTTAAACATCAACTCTGGTAACATTTTACAATCCCA
Source organism: Pemphigus obesinymphae (assembly GCA_025469235.1). NCBI lineage: Eukaryota > Metazoa > Arthropoda > Insecta > Hemiptera > Aphididae > Pemphigus > Pemphigus obesinymphae. The sequence continues at coordinate 37,036 of JAIPRL010004353.1, forward strand.
ATTAATTGTAAAATGAACATTATGTCGAAAAGCTTTTCTAATTTCTTCAGCTATATACTACTATAATACTACATGTATTTTAATTTCGAAACGCTTACATTCTTTTTATTTTTCTTGAAATTACTTCAAAATCCTTTGCAATACGTTTTTTTTTCTGTAATTAACAATTTTTTATCAAGTGCATCCATGGATCATTGTCTACCATTTTTTCTTTGTTTCTTTAAAAATTCTTTGTCTTCTTGTAATTTGATTACATTATATCATTAATAATATAAACTTTTTAAAATAAAAATATAGGTAGGTAATCGCTAATTATAGGTATACAATTTTGACACACTTAAATGACCTTGAAATATGTTATTATCTTAATGAAAGTATAACCAACATGTTTTGAGACAATATGAATCAATATTATGAAGTAAGGCAATAAAAAAAAAAAAATGAAAATTTAGTCTCTATAGTTAAGTAGCACTCTAATATATATATATATATATATATATAATATATATATATAACTAACTATAACTATATCAAACTTGTATTAGAATCGTTTACAAAATACAATGATCTGTGTTTTGATTTGACGTGTATACGTCTACAGAAGTGTAAGATTAAGAAAATATGACATCTGTTACATAATGTAAAGTTATTTTAGTACACAGAAAATTCATAATTATAATATAAAGTCACAAAACGTAATATTTTATTTAAAATAAATTATTATATAATATATTTTAATTTTTAGGTGCACATAATATAGAAAATCGTATACAGCCTACAGGTAATTTATTTATAAGGAATTTCTCCTAAATATTTTATGATATTTTATGTATAATATATATAATTTATCTAAGTTCAAAACTAATAAGGAATCAAACTAGGAGCAATATTTAATATTGGTGAAATCAGTAGAAGATCTCAAGATAATGACACATAATCTTATAGAAGAAATTATTTAAATGGATATAACTGCAAAAAAAGATACTATCAGGCAAAAATAAATGTCGTGTGAATTTGGAAAAATAAATGTGCTGTGTTATCCACATATAGATAATAAGATGAGAATAAATGTGACTAACAAATGCTTTATTGCCTTAAATATAGTTTTTAAATCCAAACTGTTGTCAGTAAGAACCAAATTGACGCTATAATATAAGATTATGATTCTACCCATTGCACTATATTCATGTAAGACCCACACTATGACAGAAGTGGATAAAAACTGTATTGAAGTATTTGAAATAATATTTAACCCTATGAAAATCCAGAACGCGGCAGAATATAAACGAAGTACTATTCAGAATAATAAGATGTATGATGTATGGTGAAGATACGGACATCATTGCAAAAATGAAATTCAAGAGAATAAACTGTAGAGGATGGGGGTAATTTAGAGAGAGAGAGAACATGGACATCTTATAAGTGATATGACAAAATGGACACTGGGAAGTAAAATACCATTGGATTCTCTAAGATAGAGATGGTCGAGTAGAGTTAAAAAATATATTAATATGCTATAAGTTAATAATGGCGAAGTGATGGATGTATATTATATATCATAATTGATATATCACATATATTCTTCTTCTTCTTCTCCTTCGCCTTCTCTCCCAACTATTTGGGGTCGGCCACCCTGGTCCTACACTTTGACTTAACTCTATCTCCCGCATCTTCTTCACTTACTCCCACCTTCCTCATATCACTCGCCATTACATCCCTCCATCTCTTTTTCGGTCTTCCCCTCCCCCTCTTACCGATAACATGCATTTCCATTACTAATCTTACTGCCTCAGTCTCTTCCCTCCTTAATACATGCCCGAGCCATCTTAATCTATTCTCTCTCATTTTGTCTACTATCGAAGCTACCCCTATACTACCTCTGATATACTCATTCCTTAT
>JAIPRL010004354.1:0-38928 GCA_025469235.1 Pemphigus obesinymphae
CGAGTAATGTAACTTTTGCTCATAGATGGCGAAAGTTTTGCTAGATTTTTTACGCCCGCCATTAAGAAACATTTTGGTTCCGCTAATATATCTTTCGATACCAGTCCATAGTATCTTAGTCCGTGCTAAATGATAATGTCCCCCGACCGTACTAATAAAATTTCCGATTACTTATCTTACACGCTTAAATTTCTTCGCACTCGAATGAATGTTGTATCGAAATCCCAGCCCTACTTATAAATAATATAGTTCTATTGCATTATTTTATTATGTAATACTTCTGCTTGTATATTAACATTTATATTATATTTCAAACATTTTTAACCCATACATTGTTCACATAGCACGTTTTTTTTATATTATGTAATATATTATAATATATATATATATATACATAATATATATATATATACATATATATATATCAGTATTATAAATCGTTTAAGGATATTATTTTCTACCAACGATGATCGTTTCCTTTTTGTAGGATTCAATCAACATCGAACGAAGCAAAAAAGTTCGTCGCCGTCGAAATTTCGGACGACCATAGCCGATAAATCAGAAATCCTCCAACAACTCATATCACCCGGACTCGAGCGACAAGCCAGTTTCAATGACGAAATCAATCTGGTGGAAAAGTTGTCGACGAACAACATTGGACCCAACGACATTGTCTTGCCTCAATCGAACATTTCACAAGAGACGAGTTTTTCGAATGACTGTTCCATAGGTATAATATGTTACAATGGGCATAAATTGGTAGGAGAGGGTTAGCAGCTCCTTCAAATATTTTATTAAAACAAGGGTAAAATTTCCTTTTTTGATTTTCTCATTAGTTTTCTTAACCGTAAAGGAAAACTACCAAAAATATCTAAAAATGTCTATAAATTAGAAAATAATATTATACCGAGTTCGCGCAAAATTATTCATCAAATGTTTCTTTTTATCAATTCTTTCAAAATTAAAATATTAATATACTATACTATCAGAGGATCAAAGGGATAATGAATATATAATATATAATTAATTTCACCATTTATATGTGGATGGCTTTATTATACCTACTAGGTATTTATGTTATTTATAAAAAAAAATAGTAGTTAAATAAATTATTTAATAAGTATATCATACTTTTTGTTGTAAAATTATATGCTGATTCGAGGTTTACTGTAATAATAATTAGTAAATATTTGAGTATTTGATAAGCTCTCCTTCCCACTGAATTTTATAAAAAATATTTTTAAGACTTTACTATGCCTCGCCCCACAGAATATACCCTCAAGTTAAGCCACTGTGTTATACATACAATTTTGAATAAAACTCAACTACATTTTCTAATTTTAACTAGACGAAGCTGTTCAAAAAATCGAAAAAAAAGTCACATTCGCCAGATTAATGAACAAATTTCAATCGGAAATTATGAGCTGTACGAGCTCAGAAGTAGACCCTCGATCTAAACAGAATTCGAGAAGACCGTGCCCTAATCAAGGAAGTGATTCCTTGTCCAGTTTGGAATACGCATTAGGTAAATAATAGTTGTATTAAAAAGTATTAGTTGATACCTAATTATGTTGTCCAATGAATTGATTACATTATATTTCTACACGTACGAGTATACATATTATATATTATTTTAAATCAGGGCTTCAAACTGAAATGGTTTTTTTCGGTTCATGATTGTTCCTCCCTCGCCTCGTTTTTTCGGGATCTTTGATCCTCCTCCGAGCTTAAAGATAACAGATCGCCACAAATTATATTTCAATTTATTAAATTCAAAGTGAAAACTACGAAAGCTTAAAAAAACAAATAGTACATTTTTACCAACGATTTTTAGATAAACCATAGATTTCGTTCAGAACGAAATGTTTCTGTTCTTAAAAATATATTATTACGGTTTTGTAGTTTTTCCCATAAATAACCGGTTTGAAGCACTGTTTTGAAATAACTGCTAAAGAATATGACGGGTACGCGTTAGAGAACTTGATCGACATGGAATATGTGAATGTTAGAAAATCGTAAACTGGATCAGTTGTCGTTGAACCAATACCAACAGCAGGCGGGCCAAAAAGCCATGAGTGCCGATTCGATTTTGGCGATGTTTCGGAATTTCAACACGACGATGGCAATGACGGAAATGGGAAATTACTTATCGGCGTCCACGACGCCCAGCTGCTCCAGCCTGCAAGACGAAGTGATGGGCAGCGAAGACGACTCGCTGATGTCGAACGCCACTCATTCGCCCGGTGGCAAGGAATCGCCGACCAGATATCGTTACTCCAACCTGATCCAAGTAAGTCTAGTAATTAGCGCACGCGCATCAATCGCGGAAATCGTTTAAAAACAATTAAAACGGTTTTTTCTGTTAATTAACGGTTTGTTAATTAACGTTTTGAGAAATGATAATAACCGTCGTCACCACGTTGACTTGCAGCTGCCCGTGGTGGACATGTTGAGTTCACAGCGGAACAACTCGAACAACCCGTTGAACAGCCTACAGCATCCGCCGTCCATACTGCTCGAAGTGCCCAACTACCGGATGGACTGTTTGTCGCCGATACACGAGCTACCTACACCGGCACCGTCGCCGTCTCCCACGCCGATCACGTCCAGACGGTCCGCGTTCAGCTGTCTGAAAGACACGGACGGCCAGCAGGTTTGACGATTTTGACGATTAGTTTACCCCTCCCCCCCACACACACACACACACACAAACCTCCCCCCCTCCCCATTATTGACGACAAACGTGTGCACACATGTATATTTTTCGTTTTTTGTCCCTCCCCCCCCCCCACCACTATCAACAATTAGGTGCCGTCGCCGTCCATCACCGTGACCGCAGAATCGCCGACGGCGGACCGGGCCAAGCGGCTGAGCATACCGACGCTGGTCGTCCAACAGCCCACGCCCGTGAAATCGCCCAGCATGGAGTTCCCCGGGTCGCCGCCGCCGCACAAAGAGAGACGGCCGGCGGTCGGCGGCCGGAAGATGCTGAGAGACATGGAGAAACCGATATCGCTGGACCTGCCGGCCCCGCCGCCGGCGATCACCGTGACGTGCATGAGCGACTCGGACACGGAGTCGGCGACCACGAAGAACGGCACGGACTCGTCGAAAAACGGTGGCGGCATGTGTTACCTCAGCCCGTTCTCCATGTGTTCCCGGGCCGACCGGATAGCGTCGGAGTCGAACCTCAGCTCGTCCGGGTACAGCTCGGGCCCGTCCCGGTGCAATTCCAACACCCGGCTGTGCCCGCTCGACTGCGCCGACGAGTCGTCCAACCGGCGGCTCTCGCCGCTCGTCCACGCGCCCGAGATCCGGGAGATGGACTCGGAGACGACCACGTACTCGGACAACGACGACGAGGGCTTCGACACGGAGACGGCGGACGCGCGCGGCGGTCCCGGGGCCAAGGCGCCCGGCCGGGGCAAACGCTACCGGGGCGCGCAGCCGTGTCATCGCGCGGAACTGGACGCGGAACCGTTGGCGCCGGCGGCCGCCAACGGCCTCGGCAAGCACTCGGCCGGCGCCGAGGCGGACGCGTACGCCCGGCACCAGGCGCTGCCGTCCATCATGGTCCATCAGTATCCGTCCACCCTGCACCTGTCCACGGACGTGCTGCACGACAAGAGCCCGGTGAGTTCGAGGAGCGAGAGCCCGCTCAGCGACAAGACCGTGTTCAGGTTCTCGCCCATGTTCTACGGGCGCGTCACCGACTCGGACAGTATATACGACTTCACCAGTTCGGACTGCGCGATGAAGAAGCGGACGAGCAAGAAGAGAGACCGGAAGAGGAGACACCTGGGCGGCAGCGGTCTGGTCGGCGGCCACACGTGCGCCGCCCCGCCGGAGACGATGGCCCGCGGCAACAGCTGCGTCCTACTGCTGGACGTGCCCGGCAGAAACGACAAGAAAACGGGCCGGTCCAAGCCGAACACGAGGCGGCGGTCGCGGTCTCAGCAGACCGTCGTGCCCAGTTCGTCGTCGTCCACCGACAGTCTGAACGACACTTCCAGGTGAGCGTGAGGTCTTATCGAGAATATTTTAATTTTTCTCTTTTCCCCCCCCCTCCTCTTCTCTGTTCATTTAACGAAACACGACCGTATTCCGCAGGATGAGTTACGGCAACAGACACAAACGTTCCAACGATTCGGTGAAGAGGAATTTCTCACCAGAGAATTGGTCAGACCGCCCGAAGAGCGGCGAAGATAAAAAATCCAGTAAGAAAAAAACCAAGGCTAATCGGACCGAAAAAAGGAAATTAAGGCGAGTCGATAATATCTGTAGTTTTTTTTTTTCCCCCCTGGTTTCTAACAAGTTATTTTGGCAGAAAACTACCTAGTTTTCGCTAATAATACCTTTTCCGTCGTATGAGTGGTTTTTAACGAATCGCGCTGGAATCAAGTCAAATTAGATCTTTACTACATTGCTGTGTGCCGGGTGAGGATGGAAAATATCTATTATTTACTACATTATAATTTAAAAATAAAACCCGTACGAATGCCGGTTCCAAATAATAAACAAATATTTATTTTTGCTAAAATTATAATATAAATCCATATAGTATACTATACTTGTTTACATGAGTGCGATATGTACTGAAAACTTTTAATAGTAGGTATATTTCAATATATATATATATAGTAGTCAAAAGAATAATATAGAAAATTAAACTTTTTAATATGAATATGACATTCTGCCGGAACATGCTTCTTGGTTAAAAACCATTCGTTTATAGCAGAATTTGTTAGAAACCAGGCCTTAAGAACGAAAGGGGTCTATGTCGGTATTTTTAAATTGTCCGGGGAAAGTGTATATTATAGATTCAAACTGCATAATATATTGAATTTAAAACCCTTTAAATCTAAGCCCACGGCGAGTAACTAATCCTCCAACCTATAATTAATATTGTCGCGTAGATTTCAAAACAAGACAGTCAGTGATCAAGGACATTACAAATCAGAGAACGACGAGGACATTCCTATCTTCTCGTCGCTACCGTCACTGTCGATCAACGCCTACGGGGCCACGACCAAAATGAAAAACGACAAATTCGATTCGGCCAAAATTCAAAAAAGAGTTACCGCTTCCGATTAAGTCTACCATAATAATAATTATTATTAGTATTTCTCCGTTTTTGATTATACGACGGGTTGCATCTATAATGTAAATTCGTCTCGACACGGAAGTATTTCAAAACCATTTATTAAATGGCTGTGCGCGCGTCGCGTGTACAGCCGGACTAATTCAAACTTACGTTCAATTGTATCGTGCTTATAATATTACATTAATAGGTGGAATTGGGCCCGGAATAGACAATCTGAGATATAGGACGTCTCCAAATTACATTATAAATTATTAATATATTAAACCGGATAGCTCCCCCACGTAAAAAGAAAATAATAAATAAACAAAACAAACTGTAGCAATAAAATATTGTTTTCGATAAACAATGTAGGGTACTACTATTATTTTATTACATGTATAAATAGACTATAATATGTGGAACAAAATGCCTTACTTTTTCTATCGCTTTTATTTAGTGAAATCTGTGATATTTTTAACGTTAAGTTTCACCGTTATTCTGTCGGGAATGGCCAAATGTTCATGATAATATTATTACTGGAGTGCCTCGACGATTGTTAAATACATGTAAAATAATTTATTGTTACTATTATTACTACTATTAATAAATTAATTAATTTAGGTTTAGAGGTTCTTGCTCATAATTCACTCGACTGTTATTTAGATAAATCACACAAGCTTTACTTTTGTAATTCCTTTATTATATATAATATTACGTGTATATTTGAAAATATACGATTCTTTTTTTTTAGATTGAATACGATTCGAAAATTGAACGAACATTATAATTTGTGTATAATATTGTTAGACGAATTTTGAAAAGATTAATATTACAGATTATCGGAATCGTGTAGTGTGTATTCGTATTATAATATTAATAATATCGATTTAATAACTTTTTCGATTCTTCATTTGCTCTATTAACATGAATACTTTATTATTATAAGCATTCTATTTTGTCTACTAAAAATGTTTAATAAAAACAGTTTCTATTTTCAATTATACTTGCTTATTAGTTTTTTTTAATACCGTGTATGCAATCAAAGGTATTTAAAGGTTGCATAAATGAACAATATGTGCTGTATTAAAAACAAATTATATATTTTGTTTTATTTAATTGTGTTTCTAATGTTTACAATATTATATTATAATAAAATTTGTAAATGATAAAGAAAGAAATGAAAGCGAAGCACCAACTATATATAGTCGATCACTGAATGTACGTAACGTAATTGATCGCATGGCTACGAAAGAGATTACCTGTTCCATGAAATTCCCAAAATATTTTTAGCCTTAAAAACGTTAAAAAAAATAATAATAATTAGTCAAGTATAAAGTATTATTATACATACATTTTTGATGCTGTACTCACCGTCGATACGGACGCAGTTACGATGTCTTTGGCGAACCCAGCGTTACTCTCAAGCATTGTATCCAGTTTCACGCATTCGTCGACTGCTCTCCTAACGAAACGCCACGTGTCTTCGTACCCTTGTGATCTGTCTTGCAACAAATGCAATTCACTGGATTTGTAAATAGTAGCTAATCCTATTCGCCTCGTGTACCATCGAGTCTAAAAAAAATTATACAAGAGTCATCAAACGAAACACGGCGTACGAAAACAAATTATATAATATTTCAATTGATTTAACTATATAGAGTATACATAAAATGTGCTTCTACACTGTTGCCCCTTCCAGCAAAACGAATGTATCTATACAACAGCCATATTTATTTATATTCCCTCGGCCCAAATGTATTATTTGCTCCATATGAAATTTTGAACGCGGAAAATATCGAAAACACTTTTCTAACCCGAAACTCCGTGGAAACGAGAGTAAATTTTTTTAAATTTTTAAATTTTGAGAATCGTTTTAATGTAAGATATTCACGCATACTTGTAATATATATGTTGGTATTTACATGTATTATGTAAAATTCTGAAAATCTCACTTAACAAAATATATAAATGTTTGATAAAGCTCATAATTCATAATATAACCTATATGGTGTCGTTCATAAATTACGCAAGACGTTTTTGATATATTTTCGACCCCCCCCCCTTCCACTGTAAGATTCAGTAAAATATTATCAACCCCTCCCCTACAGATAAATCTGAGCTAGGATGAATTTAAATAGAAGAATAAAATTCAATATTTAAAGCATTTTATGTGTTTATATATTTTAACAAAATTTGAAAAATTCTTGTTTTCATGAAAAATGCCTAGGTATTTAAAAAATGTCCTTTATCTCTATGCGAGTACCACCGTTTTTGCGATTTTTGAAGTATATTTGTTTGATCTTACGTAATATTTTCTCCACCGCCGTAAGATATTCTAACCCCCTCCGTTCCCACAAAAACTGTCTTACGTAATTTATGAACGACTCCAAAGCATTTTAAGCGACATTATAAACATTTCATAATTTGTTAATCTATTAAAGTAATTAAGTTAAAACTGACTGGGTTAATGCAACTCGTCGACAGCTGGCTGCCACTATATGAAACTGATAACGATTACCTATATACAGATTAAATTTTAGTTTGTCCTCGTAAAAAAAAAATGTAAAAACTCAAAGGTAATTTTGAATATTTATTATATAGTTTTTTTTAGTTGTAGAATATGTTTTCATAATATCTATCCTCTTTTACAAATATGAACCATATCTTATGAAGACTCTGAAGTCATCTCAGTATACGAGCGGAAAAGTTCAGTCTCTCATATAAACTCGTGTTCAGTATGACATGTAAAATATGGTTTTGTTTTTTTATCAGATTAAAATTGACTATTTTTAGTTATAAATAAACAACTATTATTATTATATTCATAATTCGTTTACACTGTGACAGTAGATTGTGTACTAGAATCGTGTAAACCTAATGACAGATACTATCACATTGTCAATATCTACTATCAAATTATCTAGCTAGACAGTATAATAGCTCACGGTAGCTGTCATTATGAAGACAACTTCCGCCAAATTGTACCGTGTAAATAGCGACTTCCACACTGTGGTATGATGCAATATTTTGTTATCATTTATTACTTGTTATCAGTTTATCATTCATTATTATACCGTTAAAGGATTATTCGTATTATATATTTTATAATAAAAGTATATCATTTCTCCAATCGTAGAACAAATAACTTCTTCGGACATGATATTTTGATGTGTAAAATTAAAATTAAAATTGTAATAACAATAAATAATAAATAGATTTATGAGTGTATTATTATTTCAGTATAATATATAATACGTTCATATTTTACCATTTCACGTGTAAACCATATTCCTCGCGTGACAGTAACTGTCGTGTAATCATATGACAGTGCTATCATGACAGTTCTGTCACCTTGTAAACGGGCCTTACCACAAAAAATAATGTTACCATAAAAATCTATGCAAAACTCTAATCTTAAGATCCGTTTTTAGGTTTTAAATTGATTTTTTTAGAACATTTTCAGTAATATTTTGTAGGTCGTATCAACGTATCGTATTTAACGACAATAATTTTCCCTACAATTTGTGTGAATAGCTCTAATGACTTGCTAATATCCGTGTGTGTACGGTTTGCGCGAGATAACTCGGGTTTTCGAAACATTACTTACGTCTATCGATCGGTCACCAGCATGATAACAAATGTCGTCGACCAGCGTCATCAGGTTGGACAGGGCGTGTGGAGCGTTCGACGGTTTAGAGAGCAAAGCGATCGCTTGTGGCCACTGATTCAAGTACGGTTGGATCATCAATAGCCTAGTCTTGATGGTGGTGGATAGGAATGTCGCCAATTCTGCTTTGCTAATAAAAAAAAATGATCACGTAAATTTTTGATAGGCACACATCGAGGGAAGTCCAGTAATTGCACATCCACGGGAAAAATACGATTGCGTACCATTTTCTTTATAGAGTATATCGTCCGAATTTTTCATTTTTTTATTTTTTTTTTTTTTTTTTACCTTTTTCGAACCATCACGACGATTGCGTGTGATATTTGCGATAAAACACGGCACCATCCAAGTTCGCCGACTAACCACATATTATTATATTTTCTCCGCCGGCGAGATTTACACGCCAAAATTACCTATTTTTTTTGTCAATCGTAACGGTCGATTAAAAATTACTGTACTGATAAATTCGAATCGCGGCTTACCGAATCCCAGTCGGACTATACGATAAAAATCGCTACGGTGGACGTGACATTTGGGCGCTTTTGTGTAAAATTTAGAAGAAATTCATTTTTTAAAATTGCCTACATATGACCCCTGCAATATAAATGGCCTATTATATAATCTAAATTGATGATAGTTTTATGAATTGAAAATTGTTCGACATAACTGGGCGTAACAATATTTGCAACGACTTTGCAACGTCGTCGGAGCCTGCAATATATCGTACCTACTTATAAACGCTCCGCATTTCAGGGATTCGTCGTTTAACGAACAATGTATACGCAATCGTGGTACGAAAAAGGCAAATAGTACGCAACCGTACACATTCTACTCGTCACCGTTACTTTTTGTCCGAACACTGCAGGGTACCGTCCTTCAACAGTCGGGACAGGGAATCGTTGCTCGACGAGTAAAAATAGAGTGCCAGCTCAGCTCCTGGATCCCTGAAAAGACCGTGCACTGTGTCCGGGTAACCGAGCTCGTCCGCTCCTATAACGAACACACCATATCCACACTGAATTACCGATATTTTTTTTACCGTTTTTAAGTCATATAAAGACGTGTCGTCCCCCCATACATATCGTTTTCGCCGAAATAAATATCGAAGTTAATATTTTGAATGAATTTACCCTAAAGGTTATCAACCATCAAACGGTAAGATGATATTTTCTTTCACGTCCGTTTCGTTCCGATTTATTCTTTTTTACGATATTACCAAAAAAAAAAACAGCACGATTTGTACATTTCCGACGAAATTTAAAACCCGACAAAATGTCTAATATATATATAGAAATTTATAGGGTAAATTGTTCCTTTTCGAAAATAAAATTAAAATCGAACGAATCGTGCAAAAACAGAACAGAATAGAAACTTGAACTTTGTATTCCGTTACCGCACAATTTGTCCCTTCTTAATTTTTTTATTCGAAATATTGAAATAAATCAAAATATCTTGGAAAAAAAAAAAAACGAATAATAATAATATTACGCGCATAATCGGAAGTAAAAGTTTAATCGAGAGATAATTCGCTTAGTTTTAATTTTGTTTTAAAGGAACAATTTATCCTAAACGCGGAAAAAATGTGAGATTTTATTCCTTTTTGAAACGTTTGGTCAAGTTTCCAAAAAAAAACAACAAATTAGCCAAAAATAAGATCAAATTGTGCGCGTAACGAAATATATAATTATAATCAATTATATATATATATATATATATACATACCAGCAGCGATGGTATCTCTGGACCATCCGTGTTGTGGAACATGCGGCAGAGATGAATGCAATATTTTTGACTTTATGTCTTGCTCGTAACTGTCGGACGACCCGCCGTTTTTGCCGACTGTATTTTCCTCGGGGATTTTGCCATTGTCGGCGGTATTAGTGCTACACATCCTTACCGTACCTTCTTTCAACCGAAATGCACATAAATTATTGACTTTGACCACATTACCTGCGTGCACGCGTTCAAAAAACAAAACAATAACAATTTACAATTAATAACAACGATTACAACGATATGCGCAACTATGGAGGAGGGGCCTGTCTTTCTTAAATTATTTACTTTTCTAAATTGTCTTTCTCGAAATGGGCATTTTTTTATTTTTTTTTTATAAATATACCTATATTATAATTAGCTTTTCCGCTTAGGACATTTATCGGTAGGTAATAAACAATAATGATCGTCTCCACGTTCTGGCTTTAATTATGTATAGTGAAAATATTGAAAAGCTGACGGCCATTTTTTTTTTTTTTTTATCCGGTCCGGGCTATCCTTTGAAAATTTTATCATCAAAAAAATGTACATTAAATATATATAAAATCACTAGGTACATTTTATTTTGGAAAAGTCATTAACAATAAATCGTACTTAGATATTAATTCTTATCATATTATACATGCGTGTATATAATATATTTATACATATATGTTACCGGCAATGTTAACAATCTTAATGCCTAATTTTACAAAAAAAAAAACATTCGTAATTTCATTATTTTTCCAAAGAAAATTTACATTTTTAAAAATATTAAATAAAAATTAAAACTACGTAATTCTTGATAAATTAATAAAGGGGTACAAACATGTCAAAACACGAAAAAAATGAAGAGCAGCTCCGTCCCCCTGCATCCCTCCCCAAATCCACCACTGATGTATAGAACATGTATATATTATATTTTAATTTATTTTACATATGTTAAAATAGAAAAAACCATTTTATTGTCAAGTTCGCAATCATTTTTAGTTTAAAAATTGAGCCTCTAGTTAATTTGAGTTGCGCATCCCTGATAAAATAAGACGTACCGCCAAATAATTCTCAACACCTAGTCAAAACATGTTCACGAAAACCAGAATAAAATATCTTTTAAAGTAGTTTTAGAGTTAAAACATCTATTATAATGTACATAAAATATTATATTTTTGAGACGATCTTGTGGACATTATGCAAAATATTAATTAATAAAAATTGTATAGCTAAATAAAAATATATTGAGCAAAATAATCGAAAAACTCTGGTGTGGTTGTTTTTAAATGTTCGTCTTTTGTTGAGTCGGGAGAACGCTGCTTATTTACCGAATGTTTTTCTGTACTATTTGTTTTTAATAAAATGTATTCGACAAATATTTTATGACAATATAGACTCCGGTTCCTTATCAATGCTATCACTGAAAACTGAAACGTAAATAACTTCGATCAATGACGATCGAATAGATCTGTGTAACTTGTTCCATGGCTTACTATTATTAGTACCTTATTAGTATATATCTATCACTATTAAACGAATAATTTTGCATTGAAAAACACATCACTTTATTCGGAAGTTTCCTGAATAAATATATTCGACAAATAGGTAAATGGCGAATAAGTGACGATTGAAAAATCAGACCTAATAGATGATGTACCCATATTTAAACAATTTTTAAATATTAGATTTTTATTTTTCTTAAAATGTCTTAAAATTGCCTATAGAGAGCGCCATTATAAAATATATAACAATGATATACGGATGGACTAAACATTATTTTAACATTTATTTTAGGTATCGAATATTTGGTCCGATTTAAAACACAATTTGTAGCACTGGTATTTTCTGTTTTTCCACAGATTAAACATGGTTCGGAAGATGCGCTTTTCTAAGCAACTGAATTATTTTAGTGTAAACTTTTAGCGTTGACTTCTATAGAAAATTAAATGATTTTTTTTTTTTTAGTTTTTAGATGTGCGATTTTCTATAAAGTCAGTATTAATCGAGTTATATAAAACAGAAAACTTCTGAAAATGCAGTCTTATAAGTCTATTATAACTCGACATTTGATAATTTTGTCGAAAATCACCAATATGTAAAAATGTCGATTATTTTACAGTGTTTACATTTATATAGAGGTGAAACTCTAAAATTACTCATTCTCTCAAAAACGTAATTTGCCTCGTTTTCAATAATTATTTATAAATACATAACAATAAAAATATGTTACTGATTTAGGACTATTTTTAAATTACAGGATCCCTTAAAAAAAAGCACTTGTTTAACCACGTACCTACTCTTAAGATGATTGTATAGGTTAACCAATATCGTTCGTGACAAATGGGCGAGTTAAATATACGATAAATTACCACATCACAGTCGTAAATATACATAGTAACTAGATTAAAATTGGGAAAATGGTAAAAAAAAATATTCAGACACAAACACATTTTTTATCCAGAGTTGAACATTTTACCCAACTTGATTAAAAAAAGATTATTAAAAACCCAGCATATAATAATCTGACCTACATTTGTCTATTTCAATTTTTTAATATCTATTATACCATCTGCAATAAAGACTATAATATAAATTTATATATAAAAAAAAAAAAAAAAATCGGTCATAAAATATCAGAAATGGGTTTCGTCTGAATTTTGAGATATGTAAGAAACACCAGTACACGATCTTCCCTCAGCATCACCCTCGCATAGCCCAATCCTTTCCCTCTACCATGGAAACCTACCCTTCTTTCAGTTAAAAATTTCCTGAAAAATTAAACTCATAGAATATAATTTCTTTTCAAAAAAAAAATATTTCTTTGAAAATGTTATTAACGGCAATATTTTTCAATAAATGTACAACTTTACCCAATGGATAATGCAAACTCGAGAAAAATATAATAAAAACGAGTAACGGATCAAATATAAAAATATATAGGTAGGTACCTAATACTTATAGCAATAAACAATATTATATTGTTAAATATATAACATGTTTATAATTTATTTATTTGACGAAGGAGAAGAAATTAAATTCCCTATTATTAAATCATAGAATTTTTAATTTTAAAATAAGAAATAGGGTACAAGCAAACACACAAGCATATCAACCACAACCTTACTGTTTAGTCAAATACTAAATAGCTCACGCATTAGTATAAACCTTAATTTTGTGTTAGTAGTATATTAGTGATAACTAATACACTAAGGCTGGGAATTAATGAGTTAAAAGTTATAACTAAGTTAAAAATTAACTTTATATTAAACGTCAGGTATTTTTTATTCAAATTAAATTTTAATTTTATAAGTTACTTATTGAACTTAATTGTTAACTTCACGTTAACAATATGCAAAATGATTTAAATTTTGTTAAATTTTGTTTTAAGAACAATGCAAATTTTCTTATTGAGGTGTATCTTATTAGTATAGACAATTGTACTAGTGCATACGTAATGTACAAACAATTAGGTATATATAAACAAATAAATATCATCTTTTCTTAATTTTCTTATCATAAAATAACATATGATGGGATTTTACTGAGAAAGTGAGAAACGATATTTTTTTATCTTTTATATCGTTTATCACAAAGTTTTCCAAAAACATACACATCTTTAGCCAGTATGAAATAATCTTCTTGTTTATTTAATAATTAATATGTTATTTTTAAGAAATAATTGATTTTATGAAACATTAAATTCATTCATTGTCATAAAACTATTCAAACGCATTAAAAATTGGATTGAATATTGAAATGAAATAAAATTTAAAAAAATACTGTATACAGACACATAGAGTTTAACACCTATTAAACATTTTTGTTTGAGGGGCTTGTGCCTAAATCTGAATTTAATACATTTGTGATATTCTATTGTGTTGTTAAATATATACTACACTTTACATTTTGTGAAATTTAGAATTCTTACGTTCAGGTCCATCAGGTTAGGTTAGGTCAGGTATCATAGGTATACAATTAGCGTAAGTATTTACTATTTACTATATGGCATAACGAGTACAATATACTTATGAATATATACGACCGTATATATTTGAAACTCCAAAATAAATGTTCAAATTTCAAAAAAAAATATTTTTTTTTTTTTAAATACTTGGCTAATTAGTAGTACCTAGTAGTAATTAGCCATTATAGTACTGTACCAACCATTTACGTAATTTTAAATTTTAATGAATGTTACAGAAAAAGAAATATAAGTATGTAAAACAGTATATCTCAAAATACACATCTGATATTTTATTATGTTGTCAAGTATACCACACTCTACATTTTGTGAAATTTCGGAAGTCTTACGTTCAGGTCCATCAGAGATAGCTATCTAATATTAGCGTTTTCCCATGTATGACTGCATATTTGAACTCGGAAAAACAAATGTTCTTATTAAAAAATATATATTTTTCTTAAATAGGTAGCTAATATTAGTTAAACTATATTAGGTACTATAAATTTACATAATTTCAAGTTTTAATGAAAAGTATAATAATAATTATTTTTAGATTCTGAGCGTAGCGATTAGCTAGTGGTTACAATGATGTTTATTAATTTTTTTTCATCTGTTAACAAATTTACTACCAGAAGGAGCCGATGAGGATGTTTGGCGATAGTATGATATTGATATGAAATCGACTGTACATGGTAACCCTATACATAGCATTTTTCAAATTTTCCAGTAGTTTCCGTTGTGAAGAAGAAAAATTTCCAATTATTCGATGTGTGTAGTCATACACTGTATACATACATATATATTTTTGTTTATAATTTTCGTTACTCCGACCACTTTAAATTAATTTATCAACAATAATTCATGGCTAAAACGAGTATAAAATATAGTTGACTTTAGCTATATAGTACCTATAGTTAAATTTAATAAATACTTTGTTAAAAATAATGTAGTTAAAATAACTATATTAATACAACTAAACTGATTTAGTATTTTTAACTTGTACTTAAATG
This sequence comes from Pemphigus obesinymphae, assembly GCA_025469235.1. Classification (NCBI taxonomy): domain Eukaryota; kingdom Metazoa; phylum Arthropoda; class Insecta; order Hemiptera; family Aphididae; genus Pemphigus; species Pemphigus obesinymphae. Next base: position 15,465 of record JAIPRL010004354.1, read on the forward strand.
TCGTCACATAAATAGGTAGAACCATAAAATTATAGTTGGTGAAATCAAAAATATTGTTAAACTAACTATTTAGTTATTTTTTCAGTGTGTATGAATTAAAAAATTATTTAACATTTAGCCTTGATTTTTAATAATCGTATACCTACTTCATTAATCATAAGTCGTTACTCGCATTACCAATAGAGAGAAAATACAGAAAATATTAAAAATAAAAACCCCACAACGCAGATCATAAATTGGCAAGTGATGAATTAATATGGAAAAAAAATACATACAAATCTATTTTTACATATTTCCCATGCTGTACCTTGTCCCCATGTTTAAACTTTTGACTATAATAATTATGACATAAGGGCCAGTAAAATATAAGAAACGTGTATCATATGTGCCAAAATTAACAGAATATTTGCATCAATATAAAATTATACATATAAACGTCAAAACTGCTAACAAAAAGTAATAAAAAAAAAAAAAAAACATGTTTACCCATATACTTCAGTAGGTACGTTAGGTTTTTCTTCCGCTATAAATTTAAAAGTAGGATTTAAAATCTAAAAACAGATTTTAATTTGCCAGCCTGACTTCTAGGGATCGATTCAGACATTTTTCTTTAAGAATAATTATTATCACACACGTTTTTTGTCTCCGTCTTACATACGCATAACATAACAAATCTACGTACCGCATTCTTACTACAGTTTATTTATAATTAATATTGGAGTAAGTAAATTTACCATTATCAAATTTGTGGAGGAGAGCATAAATTATGCCGTAGTGTGGATCAGTTAAATATTTTTTATTTAAATTTTATTTTTAAAAAAAATTATATATATTAAAAAAAAAAAAAAAAAAAAAAAAAAAAAAAATGAGTTATTTAACTACTTATAACTCGTTTAAAAATAAAATTTAAAGATAAAACTCCACGTTACGGCATAGTTTACGTTCTCCTCTACAAATATGATAATAGGTAAATTTACTTTAATATTAATTATAAATAAACTGTAGTAAGAATGAGGTACGTAGATTTGCTATGTTACGCGTAAGACAACAAACGTGTGGGTAGGGGCGTCCTCTTTACATATACCTAATATTGAACACGGTTTAAAATATACAGGAGGTTAGATATCATAAAGTTTTTTTTGTTTGAATGACGTTTTTTATTTTTCTCGTTAATATTATATGTAGAAACGTAGAATTGGCTAATTTGATGAACACACTTGTTAATTTCCAACTACTCATTAAACATTTCGTTACAATTTTAGGGGCTGGCTCAATTGAAAGTTTTTAATAAATTGCTATTTTAAAATAAAACAATTAAGTTAATTTTATTCTGTGAAATAATACATTTGGAAGTCAGACATACTTTCAAGGTTATCAATTTGAAATTTGTGAATTTAATAGTATTTTCTTATATAATAGGGTTATATATAAATAATACATTTGATCATGTTGTCTAATGGTCAATGCAGTAGGTATCACATAGATAGGTAACTTAGTTATCCTTCAAAGGTATTGATTTTTTTTTTTTTTTTTTTTTGGTTTGTAATTAATTTGGTTAAATAATTCATAAAAAATATCTATGTTAAACATTGAAAATAGTTTTTTTTTTAATTATTATAAAAACTTTTAAAAAGATGTAAAATATAATTTAAGTAGGAGCCCCAAAGTTGCACTAACCTGTGATTTTTTAAATTAATATGAAATAAGTAACAAATGTATTTGTTTTGGCAATAACATTAATTTATTTTAAATTTAAAAAATATATAATATAAATGTATTTAATAAGTTATTTAATTAAAATTTTCCTATTATAAATCATTTCTACTGATAATTTCTTTCAGAAAATCCAAATTTAACTGCACCATTTTAGTAGTAGTGTCGATTTTTGATAACATATCCCGCTTTTCGTTTTCTGACAATTTCGGATAACTCTTAATATTTTTTTTATCTTTTTCATTGTCCATTATATTGTTATCTAATTTATAACACTCTATTTTGTATTGTTCATTCATATTATCAATGGCATTTCGAAGAGTTTTCTCAAATTGTACGGCCTGGATCACAAATTCTTTGCCCATGTTTAACACTTCAACACTATATTTAAATAACACACACATAAATGTTATAGTAGCCAAAACATATTCTTTATTATCCACAATATGACATTTTGATCCATTAGGAATATTATCACAACAAATCTGTACCAGTTCTAAAAGTCGTACTCCTTGAAAATATCCAAGATCTTGCTTTGAACGTATTTTTAATAAAATTATGTTTTTCATACTAATAATCATCTCTCCTTTGATAGCAGTGACCGTCCATTTTGTAAATATATACTTAAAAACAATATATTGAGCGTCAGAGCATAATTTATTCATATATTCTTTTAATGTATCAACTGATTCCTTTCTAATATCTATTTGTGTATTGTACATTGAACTTTTTGCAGCTTCTTCTAAAAATGTTTCATGACATTTATTTAAAAAATATAATGGAATTTCATTATCTTTATATTTTGACAACATTAATTTAGCAAAATGTTTTCCAAAACTATTATTTTCAAATACCGACATGGCTAAATGGGAGCATTTTTTTAAAACATAAAACCGACTATAAATTTTAGGCCCCCAAAAACTTCCAGTCTTGAAGTATAAATAATAAAACGAAGCCACATAGGTTTTTTCTTCCATTTTGTCAAATTCATATTCAAGTAAACAAAATGGATCAATAAATATATTTGACAATAAATCTAAATATTCAATTGGATCAATATTAGCACGTAATACTAAGAAAGCAACTTTAGAAAAATGATATAATATTGATTGTTCATGTTGAAAATGTTTATTTAATTTTATTAAATGTTTTATTATGCATAATAAAATGTCTTTTAAATCATTATTATTTATTTCCATCAAATGATTAAAAGTAACAATCAACAAATACTCTAAGCATACTTGATCTGGACTTTCCGTGTTTTCCAAAATAGTTACTGCAGCTAAAACGGATGATGATATTTTAATAGTATGTATATTAATCAAATCCAAAAAGTCATAAGCTATACATTCGTAATCTCCAGTTCGTGCTATTTTAAGCAATAGTTCTTCACAAAAGTTAAAATAACATCGACTATTATTAAAATTGTCTTCAGTTAACTCTGTACCGAGTAAATTTATTATTTCCCCAGCTTTTGTTGTGATAAAATTTGTATTACATAATAATTCTGATGCTATTTCTATATTGAGATTCTTCATGCACGATTGTAATTCATCAAATTCTTTATTGTAATCCATTTTGTATATACAAGTAGGTTATTGCATCATCACACATCTAAAATAAATAAATTATAACAATATTACCTCAACAGTTTCTATATCGAAAATATATTGTTTGTGATTTAGTAAAATTTTTATGAAAATAACTAAAGCTCTAGTACATTAGTCTATAAGAAAACATTTTCAAATGTTTGAATATTTTATGAAAAAAATACCAAATGAATTGTTTCTACTCATTAGATACTGAAGTTAGGAGATATCTACTTGTTAGGAATAATTGTAATCAAAAATATTAAATTGCTTACTGAAATTATTTTATCTAGATAGTTCAAGTAATAAAAAATACTGTAAATTTTTCAATATAACAATAAATATTATCATTGGTACTTTTTCTAAAAATCTCAGAAATGTATAATGTAATATGTAAAATTGCATTAAAATAGATAATAAAATAAAACAATAAATGTGTATATCATACACCATATGTCTCATTATTATTCTCCAGACTATATAAGTACTTAAATAAAACAATTAAATATGTAGAAAAATATATCATATATGTATGTATTATTCAAAATAATCTCTATTTACCACTACAAAGTTCAGCATGTTAATTTGAGATGGATAATGACATTTTCGAAGTCCACAGAAGAAATTCCCTTTAGTTTGTCGGTTACGCCCTATTGAATTTTCTCAATAAAGTCAAATTGCTGTCCTTGTAGCTATAGCTATAGTGTAAGTCTGAGAAACAAGAAGTAGTGTAGTGGGGTTATATCCAGTGAGTACAGTGGGTACTGAGTGGATTAAAGTTGAAATTTGTTTTTGGGTAAGAAACGCATGCACAATCATTGAGAAGTGTACCGGTACACAATCATACAACGAAGAAATCCTGTTTTTACTACATTTCAAATCTAATGTGTTGAATCTAACAAATTGTTGCATGGCTTTTTTTATAGTATTGCATAGTAAATGTAGATCCTTTCTTCACAAATGCACGAAGCCATAATAACTATGGACACTTCTGCCTGTTTTGATTATTTTTTAAATCGCATCTGTCGCATTTGTACTACAGAGATTATCATATTTGTCTCATGGAATTAAAAATAAAATAGTACCTACTTTTTTTTATACAAAAATACTAAATAAACCCATTTACTATTATTTTCATATAAATACCTTTGTCCTATATAAAAATTGACTATATTATAATGATTTAAGAAGACACTATATCTGCTTTGTTGTCTCTGTCTATCAAACAGATAATATTATAGCAATATCCTCGGCAATATCACACTACGCAAAATTGAAATTTTGACGTTTAGGTTAACTTTAGAGTTTAAACATCTATTATGAAATTTAAAGAGAAGAATAATTTCGAGAGAACCTCATTGTGCTTTTAGTAAAATATCGTCTGTGAAAAGAGTTAAAGCTATTTAAAAGTATCAAAAACTAAAAATGCCGTAACTTTTTTTCAGACAATATTTTACAAAAAGAACAATGAGGTTCACTCGAAAGTATTCTTCTAGTTAAATTTTATAATAGGTGTTTAAACTCTACAGGTAATGAAAACGCTATAATTTCAATATTCTTTGATGTATAATTTTGGTATATTGCCAATTAGATAGACGGAGACAAAAAATGTGATTATAGCGTCCTTTTAATGATTTATTAATAATATTGACCTCAGAGAACAAAATAATTTAAATTTTACTATAAAATTGTTTTATATAAAACTTAAAATTATATGAATAAACAATAAACTGTTACAATGTTAGATTAGGTATAGGTATATTTTATAAGTGTTTGAATTGTGATGACACACAAAAAAAAAAAAAAAATGGTTATTTAAGATTTTACTTTACCAATATGCCGACCTCACAAGTCTTAGCGAAAAATTATAATAACCAACAAAACCAATTTTTTCCCCCAATTTGCCAACAAGAAAAAACCGGCATATAATCAAAAAATATACATAATATATATATATATATATTATCATTTACACCTTAATTTGTCAACTGACTTTATTTGTAGGGGATGGGTGTAGCACCCCCCTAGTTCCTGATAATAGGTATTTAACTTAAAAAATATAGGTACCTATTGGGTATTTGGACATTCTCCTCCCATTTTTCTCCTGAAAAATTTATTTTTAAATATTCAAATAAAAACAGCAGTTGTTATACCTATTGGGTATTTTTTGCCATCAAAACAGCTTAATCAACTTAACTAATTTTAATTTTATATATATATATATATATATATATGCATATGTCTATTATAATATACCCAATACAATAACTATTGTTTTTATTTGAATTTTAAAAATACATTTTTTGGGAGAGGGAATGTTCTAGATATAAAAAAAAATGAGAGGAAAATGTTCTACTGTACGGGGACGAACGGGGGGAAATGTCCTAGATTCACCTATTGTTAAGGGTATTCCTGAACAATTCACAAGGTAACTATGAACTAATGATTAATATTATTGAAAACAAATCAATTTATTCAGGTTCTTATATGTTTAATATTTAGTCTTTAATATTAGATACTTATCATATCATTTTATAAATATAATCTACAATAAAATAACATCAATCAGCTATAGTAACAATTTTAAAATAGAGAATTAATAAAAGGTACATATTCATTTAATAAGTTTAAGGGATTTTGGAACACTTAGAAAAAAAAAACCCCAAAAATTATTTTATAAAAAAATTTGGTAACTTAATATTATTTATAATAATTGATGATTTTAGTAATATAGTATAGTATTATAGTATTTAGTAAGTAGATCACTTTGTATACAATTATAAAAATATATTCAAGAAACAAAAATATCCAATTAATGATAAAATTAAAAATGCTATTATATTATAAATGATCATTATGATGTAACTGTGCACTTACATAATATTGTATATGTAATAACTATGTAGGTACATGGTAGTTAATTATAATTAATGATTAATAACTCTATTTAAAAGTGATAAATTCCCAATATGTACAATAGGTATATTTAGCTTTTTAACACTTTTCTACAGTAGGTACATTAAGTAAAAATTTCACTTATACCCATACATAGGTAGGTAGGTTATAATAATACCACTAATATGAACATTTTGAACAAATTTCAGTACATTGTGCAATACTGTTTTAAAAACCAGTTATCTACCTACTTATTGACTTGCTTTTTAATTAAATGTCACATAAGTATAGGTATGTATAGACGAATAGTTCTAACCAATTACAAAATATACCTAGTAAATTATTATATAATATCAAATTGTTTTCTTATTTTAACATTCCCTATTGTAAAAGATAAAAAAAATATTATTATTGGTACCTATAGGTAAATATAATTTGTAATTTAAACTAATTTAATTATTAGATAGGTACGTACCTAGATATATCTTGAATGTCGAGTAAGAGATCAAATGTATTTTATCTACGATAAACATAATCTATAGTAAAATTATTGTAAAGACATTGAGAACATGACCACACATGACAGTAGTGTAAAACCACCTTATGCCCATTGCATTTTCAGACAAACTAGCAATTTTTATTAATTATACAATAATTAGGTACAATTATTATTGTAAAATGGACATTTATTTAAATATATTAGTACATACTAGTAAAAATTGGCAATAAAAATGTAGCCTCTCTCCCAGCCACTTGCTTTTCAATGTAATATTAGTGTATATTAGTATAAACATTGATTTTACAATACAAGTACTACCTATATAATTATATTATTAAAACTAATTCTCAATATAAACGTTAATAATTAATTTCTTACTGATATATAACTATAAAGGGCTTGGTTAAATGTACCAAATGAAAATCTAAGTAGCAAGTGGGAATACATTTTTTGGAAGAACGAAAAATCCTGCTCGACTTTAAATTTATTGCGTATGTTCGTGTAACGGTACATTGTGCCGGGAGCATAATGCAAATTACAATTTAATAACAATATATGAACTGAAATACGTAGGTGCTAAAATGTTAAAAAAAAACAAACGACACATTTTCAACAGAAAAACGGACGTACTCACCGGCTTTTGAAAATGCTCTTAAAAACATGACTGTTGACTCGAAAAATCTTAACAATTTAGATTCGTGTAGTTTAGCTAGTTAAACGAAATATTTTTGAAATTTGAATAAACTCTCGTCAACAACTTTACTGAGGTAATGAAGATAACGCGTCCGAACGAATGTGTGATAGAAAATAAAATTTTATCACAATATAAAACACAATATTCGGCAAGAGATACTAAACGTTGCGTAATGATACCAAATGATTTTTTTTTCGCGGCCGACGGCAAAGCCACCCGCGTCTATATTGTCATAATGTAAGTTGGGATCGCTAACAATTCTCTAATTTATATAAAATATACTAAAATCTATCACTAAACCACAGATATATATTATAATAAACTAGATAGCCAACTCGCCTATACCTCCCGTGTATTTTATTCATAGACTTATAATAAATAGAACTCGCATTGCACTCCATTTGTTATTAATTTGTATGTAATTTTTGTTCAAATAGAACGTTGAAGCCAACTTACATATACGCGAAAAAGACAGCCTATGGAATTACTTGTTCAAAGATATTATATAGAATTTTCTCTGACGATAATATGTTGTGATAATAATTGAATGCCGATCACAGAATATCCGATAAAAACCAAAGATGGAAATGCAGTAGGTATGAAACCAAAAAAATAAATATCCAGGAATATTAACTATCTCGTTATTTTATATAATATATATTAAATACATCCACATGGGTTATTTTTTTAATTATAAAATATTTTATATAAATAAATATTATATATGCATTTTTTTTATGAACAATAATATTACCTATGTCAATTGTATCTATTTTCAGAGGGGGTGATAGGGTGGTGAGAAAGGGGAAGACTAGAGAGTGCTTCGATAAAATATATTTTTCGACACGTCACTGTATCTTATATTTATAAATTAGGAATTTTACCGCGGACTTTTTCCTCCGATTATTTTACTCCGACTTTTTTTCCGTGATTCATGCACAACCCTTGTAAGGCATGCATTTTGAAATATTTAAGTTAAAACGAATTTTAAAATTTAAAAAAAAAAAAAAATATAATAAATAATATTTAAAGAAATGTGTAATAATGATATAGTATTATAATATTATATTTATAATAATGTACTCGTGTTTCATTTATTTATCGCTGTGTCTAGAAACCGTGTACATTTATTTATTATAAATTATATTATCAACAAAATAAATAACGATTGAGTTAAGGCCCATTGGCCTCGAGTTTAATGGCTGATCGTAACTTCACGTCTTATCACTAGTTAGCTATCTAGTTTATTATATATATATATCTGTTTCTACCACAGAATTCTGTGTTTCTACAACGATTTAAGATAATTATCTGAAATCGTGGTTTCTACCATGATATAATAAACTTGGTTTCTACCCATTATAATTATTATCAGTGTCCGGGGTCTGATAATAGTGAGTGATAAAAAGGATATTCAATTACCCTCTGGCATGACAAAATAGATTCTAAAATTTTCTTCTATTTCAAAATAGAATCTATTTTGTTATGCTCTCTGGTTTGTTTCCGATTACCAATTCTCCCAAAATAATTCTTATCATTTAATCATTGTCCCAATAATTGGGAGAATTGTATATTGGAACAATAACATTTCAGGAAAATTTTGACATTCCCGTAATGTTCTGTGGTAAGTGCATAGATATTAAAAACATGGATAGGAGTATAGGACATCTCTAATTGAGGCCACTATGTTTTTGCGGTCCTGAACTGATAAGAAATTGAGGCCGTTTGTTTACAATACTGGATATCATATGTTTAAATTATAGAATACCATAGACTTATAATGTATTAATAATATAAATAAATAAATAATAATAATATTATAAGTCTATGTAGAATACATTTATTTTAAATTCCGATATTCGTTGTAACTATTTTTTTATTTTATTAACAAATATATAACTATTATATAAGATATTTTAATAAATATGGTACTGTCTTGTGTTATATGCCGTAAACGGGACTTATCACTTGTAAGCAAACTGCCTTAATTTCGTAATTGACGACCGTTGATAAGACGTTATGTCCTATCCATATTTTTGATATCTATGGGTAAGTGGTGGTAGTCGTATCAATATTTTGAGGTTACGTTGTTTCCGTAATGATTTCATCCTCGAGGCTCGAATTCAACACTGTAAACATCGCAAAATGCAAACTGTGAAAGTCCAAATACCTACTGGGTATAAAGTAAAAATATCGGAATTTTAAAAGAATTCTTCAATTTTTTTTGTCATAAATAAATTCTTAGGATACATGCACCTAATATCTTTACAATAATGGGTACTTTTGACGTGCACAGGGTAAATTTTTATTCACCCGAACTCCTTTCCATTCAGTGCATGGTCATAGAAAGTGAAACACAAAAATTGGCAATTGGAAGGTAAGTTTTTTTTTTTTGTTTATGCCATTTACGAAATGAATGTACTTATTGAATGTGTATTCATAGGTCGAATGCTTCAATTGAAATATGGGACGTATCGCACACACCGCACGTCGATCGATCGTTGATATGCGACGGTAGTGTTGAGGGACTTGCTTGGTATGGCGGACGGCTATTCAGCTGCAGTGCAAATGGTACCGTAACAGAGCATGACTTACACAGTCTTTCGCCCTTGGTGAGTTTAGTGTGAAATCGCAAATGTTTAAATAATCAATCATGCTCTTATTCCAGTATAACAAAACTGTAACGTCTGGATCGTGTTGGTGTATAACAATTCACAAAGAAAGCCGACGATTAGCCGTGAGTTTATAGTTAACAATTTTTTAAATTTAACTGTTGTTTTTATAGACTTGTATGATTGTAGGCCGGAACTCAAGATGGTTATATCAACATATTCGAAATAACGTCTGATGGTTTGACCTATGACAGACTAATGGACAAACAAGAAGGTACTTACTACACTAATATTAAATCTATTATTTTCAATATAATTAAATTTGTCTTATTTGATTTAAGTAAAAGGCGTTTTTATTTTATAGGTAAAATAATTTGTATTTCTTGGGATTCAACTGGTGAATGGCTAGTAACGGGTTCTATAAATGCTTTACGAATTTATAGTCGAAGGAGTGGCCATGCTGTACACAAACTTCCAACTGGTCAACCCGAGACCATTGTTTCCTCAATAGCAGTTACCAATGATTTTACAATAATTAGTGCCGATTCTCGGTAAAAATTTAATTATATTATTCATAGGTTTTGTTGATTATTAATTAATTATGTTATTTTATGATTTAGTGGTAAATTATGTATTTGGGACGGAAACAAAGGCACAAACATATCTAATTACCAAGCACTTAAATCAAATGCACTTGTAGTTTGCTTAGATGAGACACAAACTAAAGTTTATTGCAGTGGTTAGTATATAATATAATATAATAATAAACTAAATGGTGGTTTTCACAAATTATTGATTTGCATAAATATATCAGTAGTATATTTACTCTCTGAACTATAGAGAAGAAATATTTTTTATTTACTCTGATTTTTGAATACGTAGGTACACTTTTACTGTAAATTTAACATTCATGTTTTCTATGATTATTTTTAAAACCCCTAATTTTTATATATGTCAAATCAAACTTATCATTATAATTATATTGAATCATATATGGCTACAAAGTATTGATGTAAAATAAAACATAACTTCCTAGATTAGCAAGCATATACAAGAATGATATGATATATTTATATTATATTTTTTATAACCATAATTATTAAGATATAATTAAAAATATTTGTTACTTAATATTTTTAGGTGTTGATCCAGTTATAGTATGTTATGAATTGGTATCAATGAAATCAGATAACAGTGTTGAAAGTACTAAATGGGTAAGAAGTATTCAACTAGTTGCTCATAGAATAGAAGTGCGTGCTTTGATTCATTTTAAAGGCAATCTTTTTTCTGGAGGTATTTATATTTGTAAATATTATATAGTGTTTAACTTAAGAATGATATATTTGATATTATATTATTACAGGTATTGATGGATACTTATCAGTGAGCAGTTATTCCCCAAAACAATTAGTCAAATACCCTCCCCTAATGACCGTGAGTAATTTTAATTATTTGATATAATTAATTAGTAAAAGTATTATGTATTACAAACTTATGTTGACTTATTATCTTTTTTTTAGTCAGCTATATCTTTAGCATTTGATGCTCGTTATGTCTTGATGTTATATTTGAGCCATTTAGATATATGGTTTTTGGGTGATAAACATAAATATGAAAATAAATTGTCCAAACTAGTAACCATAAACTATTCTAAAAATGACTATGTACGGTGTTCAGCAATCTCACCTGATGGTACTTGGGTTGTTTATTCAACTGAAGAAAAACTTAAAATATTTAGCTTAATTATGGTAAGGTATTATTTTTTTATTTATTTAATACGGGCTTGGCCCAAAGTACGGCAGGTATGAGTAAGTAAATTTACATGCAAGCAGTAAATTGGCGGAAATTAAATGGAACCAGGAACTAGATTAGTGAAAGAACGAAAAGTTTATGTTAGCAAGGCGCATCATACAGTGAATTGGATTGTTCGACCCATAATTAGTGGTGTGCATAGGAATTGTAAAAGAGGTGGTAGGGCGGGTCAGACGTGGAGGGACTCGAAAGTTAATGAGGAAAAGGAGTGTAGGTGCATCTGCGGAACCACCCATGAGGTTTTGAGGAACTTTAAGTTAATCAACTCTTCTATCGACTAGCGTTTGTAAGCTAAGCTCGTGGAGAACCCTACATAGAATAGAAAGCTCCTTTGGACTCCCTAAATGATTGCTGAGTCGAAGGATGAGTAGGGATCCCACAAGACTGAACCATACTCAAGAAGGGGTCGCACTAAGGAACAATAGAGAGCCTTTAGTAAAGAGGTTAGCTTAAAATTGGACAGTATTTGTTTTACAAACTGTAGTGTCTTATACGCCTTACAATTAAATAATTGGATGTGATAATAGAAATTGAGGTCAGCTGATAAAAGAACATACATTTTATTTAGTTATATTCTTAAAACCATAACCTTAATTGTTTTATATGTTACATAGGATCCTGTCACTAATGAACCAATGATTAAAAAGACGGACATCCCACCAATGGAATGTGACGTTTCTACTAAATTAGCATTTTCTTCTGACAGTAAATGCTTGTGGTTTGCTACTAAAAATGAAAATACTTTAGTATGTTTAGAAATGTCTCATGAGTTTGATTTGTCAACTAAATACTGCATTGATACAAGTCCTTGTAAGTTATATATTTGTTTTTATCACTGTATATAATAAAAGGTATATTTACGGACATATTATGTAATCAATGTACTGAACTGTTCCACGAAATGTGTTTAGTAGGATACATTTGCCGCTAGATTGCACTGCAGTAATATGGCCTTACTTATTACTAAAATTTGCTACAATTTCAATGATCAATTTATATAAGAAATATATTAAATACACTGTGTCTAGACGCCCAACTATGATCGGGTGTATATTACACACCCGACCACTGACATTTGATGAGCTCATGTGTGTTGAAATAATTCGGACGGTCGGTCAAGATCTTATCATTATATTATTATCAAGAGTTGGATAGAAATGGTGGATTTATTTGGTTTTAATATGATAGTAATATACATTTATTGATACAACTTTTTCATCATAATTAATAATACAAGTCAATAATAGTCAAATAGGCAATAATACCTACACAAATTACTTTTTTAAATTAATTATTTTCCTCAACTGTTTTATGATAATCAATACAATACCAAATGTCACACCAAATTAAACAAGAATCACATAAAACACATTCTTCTCCAATTTCGTGGTTATATACTGGGCATATCCATATTGTATTTTTTTCCTTAGCCTTTATTATTTTTAGAATGGCTTGCCAAACGCCTTTTATACAGTGAGGTTTTTTAATAAGTAATGAATGTAAGTAAAGTAGGTAATATAATGATAAGATGGTCGGCTATGTATTATATCTCGACCGACCCAAATTTTTACAAGTCCACACGCATGCACTTATCATATATCCGGTTTGGGTGCATAATATACACCTGACCATAGTCAGATGTCTGGATACAGTGTTTTAAATAAATTTAATTCAATCCAATTTTTAAATATATTCCTATTAATATTGAATAAAAATATACCTACATTAATTAATAATTTATTTTATGATATTACTTTTATCCACGATATATAATTATTATAATAATAATTTTATTTAGTTTTCAATTTTATTAAGAGGTACCCATATGACTAATTTCAAAATATTTAACTTTCCTTTTATTACCAAAATACTACCAATATTCTATTTTACTTAAGTACTGCCATGTGCGTATCCAGAAAAAATTTGTTGGTACTTTAAATGCGTAATTTTTAGTTTATCCTAGTAGTCCCTTTAGTTAAAGAAAATCTATTTAAAACAATTTAATTTTATTTATTTATTTTTAATATTTTACGAGCAAAAGTCCAGATTTACTATATATTATAGTATTATACCAAATTTTGCTTAAAATCGGTTTTCGATTGCAACTTTACATTAAAATCTAAAATAATAATAATGCAGTATGTATCCTATCCGAGTTCCGAAATGACCATAGACAAATTTCCACCATCTATATTTGAGCGACTTTATTTACATTTTACTCTGATGGATTTAATATTCTTAGAAAAAATTACATTTTGACTCCTAAAAATTAGGGAGATGGTCTGTTATAGCAGTTTTAAATTTAATTTTTAAAAACAAATTAATTATTTAACAGTGAAGACTGTATTTATCAATGTTATTCAATACTAAGTAAGGTGGTTGAAAACGATTGTTTTAAATAGGAATAGTCAAAAAATAAAATGAGAAAATTATATTAAATAAATAAAAAATAAAATTCAAAATATTTTTTCTGCAGAATGAAAAATAAACATTTACAATTTCAAATTAATATTATATTACTTAAAGTATGCTTATTTATGGCTCTAAGATTTTTTCATAGTCAAAAATATTTTAAAGGAGATTTAGTAGTTGACTTGTGCATGCATGTATGAGGATAACAGATAAGAAGTTATTTTGAGAAATTACATATAAAACGAAGAGATATAAGTGATCCTTTGAGTGATAGATATACACTAATAATTATTTACAACACGTTATTAAATTGCCTATATTTAACTCCTTAGAAATAGACCACTTCTAACTCCCTTGAGGGAAAAACTTGAATTTTTATAAACTTAATTTATATCTGTTCATCCTTTTTTTATTATTCACCCGATATTTTATATTTTTTCCCTTTTTGAGAAACAAAAATAACTCTTGCCTGAACAATTGAAAACATTTATGTTACAATAAAAAATATATATTCGTCATATTTTAATTTAATTTACAAAATAATACCTACCAATATATAAATAAATTATTTCATAAATTAAAATAATGTAAGTATATACAAATTTATAGACTTTACTTTTATTATTAATTATTATCCGTATGAATTTTTATCAGTAATAATAAGCACTCAATAAACACATTTGCTGGAATGTTTTTTTTGACTTTTGTGCATATACCTTTATTATGTACCTGGGTTTTTATAATTAAAGTTTAAATAATGAAGAAATAAATATTTTGTAGATTTCAAAGATTTAATACATTTACTGGAAATATCTCAATGGAATAAATATGTTGTCGCTGCAGATCGACAAAGTAATATTATTGTATTTAATGAAGGAAAGGTAAGTGTATATTACTTGACATAATTTATTATAATTATGTTGAACAATAAATATTCCTTATTTGTTTCAGCATTATTGTTCTTTACCTAAATACCACTGTTCTCCAACAAGTATGAAAATACATCCTATAACAGAAAACCTTGTGATAGCTTATGCAGATCGAAGAGTAAGTACAAAACCTATTTGTAACCAAAGTAATGTTAATATAGCTACTAACTTATCTACATAATGATACATACTATTAATATTTATTTTTTCTAGGTTGTAGAGTTTAATTTAAGTAAACAAGAGTACACTGACTTTTCAGAACAACTATTATTAAACCCGCCTAGAGAATTAAAAAATAGATCATTTCCAATTAACTGTATTACGTTTGATGCTTCAAGAAATGATTCTATGCTTTTTTCTGATGATAATACAATTTGTGTTTTAACAAAGGATGAAGTAATTATTACCATTAACTCAATATTTTTTTTATAATTTTTAATTATTATTTTATTTTCAGAACAATTCTGTAGATCCAAAAAAAAAAATGAAAGTTGAATCTACATCTAATGTCGCAAACTATTCTCTTAAAACTATACAAAATTTTGAAGTAAGTATATTATTAAATCCACTAATTATAAAAATTGGAAATTATATTTTTGAATAAAATTAATAATGAATTAAAAAAATGCAATAGTAGAACATTAAAACATGTAAAAGTTATTTGAATAATACAACTTATGGAATGATTTTAGAGTGAAAGTATCTATTTGAATAATTGTTTTATTGTTTAGATTAGGTTAAAAACTTAGATTTTTAATTCATTTTTAAGTGGTCTCACGACTGCTATATATTAAGGTGTATTGTTAATTGTATTATATTTACAACTTTGTGCTTATATTATTGCTGTTAATAATCTATATCAAAATTATACAGAGGGGTATTACATCCATCCTTATGCACATATCAGCATTCCAACCACGGCAAAATATATATTGTTTACTCAAATAGATAACTCTAATATACCATCAGAACTTCAAAATGTATATTCTAATAATAAAGTTCAAAACATTAATAGATTCCTCATAACTTTTTCAAGTATATTTAAAAGTAAAAAATGTAATACTGGTATAAAAAATGACAATATAAATCAAATTAATATATATTATAAAAAAAAAAATGTGCTTAGAGTATTTAAAAAGTATTATAAGTAACGACTAGTTTCAACTGTCACCATCAGGTTACAAATGAATAATACAAATACAAATAAATATGAAAATTAATAAACATAATATATACTGATCGCCGACTAACCCATGATCTATCTTTCCTTCATAATCTCATCTGTAGTAAAATTGATTCCCCCTTTTTCCTTCAACATATACAATTTAGAGTTCCTTTGCATTCCTTCCCACTTGTAACATTGCTCCTTTATCCATTCCTGTATTTGGTACAGATTATTTAAATAATAAACCACTAACATGCTGTATAATATAAGCCAATTTAGACATCTCCTTCTATAATAGATAATTATTTTATTTTTGTAAACATACCGTTTTTTGTATATTTTGTAATTTGGCCTTTTACCTATTTTAATTATTATAAACAATTTTATTGACAAAAAAAAAAAAAATGTCTGCCCATAATATATAGGTTGCCATAAAACACTGAATATAATTCAATACATGGTAGGTACATAGATTTGGTTTATACAAATGGTTTTTTCCTTTTTTTTTTTTAGAAAATATTTTTCATAAATTACCTTTAATATAAATAGATCGCTGTTTAATATGTATTGGTAAATATTATTATCTTTAAAATCTATTGGTATATATATTTTTATTAAAACTATTGTTTTACTTAATTATAAATGAGTATTTCTTCTAATGCTGAATTTAGGTAGATATTTTTTGATTATATATTTTTTTTTTTTCTTGAGATGCGAAGAATATTTTAAACATTATTTTTAATTAATTAATTATTTGTATTAGAAATTAAGCAAATTTACTATTTAATCCACTATTATTACAATAAAAATTATTAAAATATTCTTGGTACAATACCGTGAGCGAGTTCTATACAGTACTAATAATTAATATTGGCGTAAAGAACTCAAATTAACCAGTACCAGAACTTTTTTATCTGGAACTGTAACTGAACCGGAATCAAAATTGTTAATTTCAAGTTCCAAATATTCAATCTACTGATATTAATAAATAGGAAACTTTTTAAAAATATGTTGTGTATATGCCAGACTGCCGGAGTATATTTTATATTATTACCTTTATTTGTCATGTGATAGTGCTATAATGATTTCAAAAGTTTCAGTTAATACAGAAAAATATTATTTACATAAATCAAAATATCCACGTCGGATATTTAATTTATTTAAATGTGTTTTTATTTAACTAATGTTACAGTATTCAAATAAAACTGAATTTCAGATTATAAAACTTCATACTCATTGTAATCCTTTTAATATTATTTTTACTTTTAGCATTGATTGGTGATTTATTTATTTATTAACTTGTTATTATCATTTGAACTATTATTATATAACAAAATATTGTTCTATTTCTATGAGTGTATTTCAAATGACTATTGTTGACTAATCAACATATTATCATTATTGAATTGTACATATATATATATTTTATTAACTATTTATGTAAAATATTATCAAATTGACCAAAAAACAAAAAAAAAAAAAAAAAAATATAATAAAAATTGAAGAATCCTGTAGAAAATCCCACAGAATTGTAGTCAATTTGAACAAATTAAATTATATATTTATTCTAACCAAAGTCAATATTTATACATAAAAACATTTTCATATAACGCAATTAATATGATATAATTACAATTTATGTATTACAAATTTTAACGAACAAAATTAGATTTTTGCAATAAATTTTATTAAATAATGCTAATAGTAATAGATAGTGTAATAATTATTATAATTCACATGATAAATATACAAATGAATGTATCATATTATTATGTATTATATTACAAAATCCACAATTTTGGAAACTGAT
Source organism: Pemphigus obesinymphae (assembly GCA_025469235.1). Lineage (NCBI taxonomy): Eukaryota > Metazoa > Arthropoda > Insecta > Hemiptera > Aphididae > Pemphigus > Pemphigus obesinymphae. Next base: position 33,595 of record JAIPRL010004354.1, read on the forward strand.
TTTGAATGAAGAAATTATTTATGATACTTGAAAACAAATTATTTAAAAAACCAACGTCCTATGCCAATTTCATCTGCAAAATAAAACTAAACGATATCTGTGCTACAAACAATTTAGTTTTAAGCAAATGCGTAGATATCTATAGGAAGATAGAAAATATATTTTCATATTTTATATTAATAATATTTTCATTTGCATCTATATATAATTAGGAAATTGTTTAGTTATCCGAGTATAAATTATAAATGCAATGCTGGAAAAATAGGTACCTACCTACTATGTGTATATGTTAATTTAAGTTACCAACTGGTTCCGTGATTTCAGAAATTCAAAAAAAAAAACATTTAAATTAAATTAAATATAATATCAAATAACTTATGCATAATGTGTGGTAATTAATAATTTTATTATTTAAAACAAAAAGGTTATATTAAACTAAGATTAGAAGTATATATAAAAATAAATGTGTATATACTACGTGTGTGTGTGTATGTTCCACCTTAGAATCCTGGAATGCCTGGAGTTATTTAAACCAAACTTGGTGCACATTTGACTTACTTTTAGAAATAATACAGTGTTAGTGAAAAACCCCCATCGCCTCTAGATGCCATATAAAAAATAATTAAAAATAACGAATATCAATTTAAATTTAATACCAATGTAAATTTCATAGTTTTGAATGTTTCTTGCAAAGAAAACTTAACAATGATACAATGACTTTTTAAATGACTTTATTTTAAATTTTAGATAGAAATTATTATTATCATTTTATTCCTTAAAAACCGGTAAACACCGGTATATTAACTCATATTTTTAAGAAGCACTAAATACTGATTCTGGAAACCGATTTAAAATTAAAAAAACTGGGATTGGAACCAAAACCAACATTTTGTTTTCCAAGAACCTGAACTAGAACCAAAATCGATATTATGTTAAGGATATGCTACACACACGTTTGTTGTTTCTGTCTCACATATGCATAATATTGCAAATCTGCGTACTAAATTCTTACTACAGTATATCTATAATATAAGTGTATATTTATCTATTATCAAAGTTTTAAAGGAAAACATAAATTGTACTCTAGCCTGGAGTAATTTTTATATTTTTATTTTTAAACAAGTTATAAGTAGTTAAATAACTCATTTTTTATATAATTTGTTTTAAAAAAAATTTCCATGCTAAAGCATAGTTTAAGTTCTTCTCTATAAATTTGATAATAGGTAAATTTACTCAAATATTAATTATAAATGAACAGTAGTAAGAAATGTGGTACATAGATTTGCTATGTTATACATATGTAAGACAGATTTAACATCGTCTATGTCTGATAAAATTAAAAACATTCATTTTTGACATTAATATGACAGTCAAAAGACCTCTTAACCATTTTTGATAATAATAATTATTGTAATAATAAATATTTATTTAAATAATTATATATTTATAAAGTAACCCGTTATTAAATAATATTCATCAACAAAATTATAATACCAAAAATTGAGCTTCTACAATTTTCATAAGAAAGTATTAATAAATAAAAATCAATTAAATTATCTCGTAATTTATTTCTCTATCTGATGGCAATTATGTGCAATAAAAATCTTATTTTCCACTATCTTGACCATGTCATAAAAATAATTTGGTTATGATATTAAATACAACAAATTTTATTTTTAGTTTTTACCTCTTAATAGGAATACACTTAAATTTTCTATTGTTATATTAACTTTATCTAGTGTATGATTTTTATAATAAAATTATATACTATAATTAGTATGATATAAACTATTAAGTAAGTTATAACTTATTAGAGTAGTAAAAATTTGTTTTTATTTTGTTTAGCACTTGGTATATTTTGACTTTTTAAATCGAGATGAACTAGTGGCAGTTGAAGTAAATCCATGTTCATTCGCAGAAAAATTACCAGCTGCATACAAAAAAAAATTATTTGGCATGACATAAAAATATGTATTATTAACAAAATTATGTAATATATTTTTTATATTAATATTTATAATATTTTTACCTTTATTTCATGTAAATCGATATATTTTATCCTAAAATTATGAACCTCTGTTGTTTTTGATCAGGCTCATTATCCGGCTTCAACATCCGAGTGTCTAGTTGGTTGTAGGTAAAAAATCTACCAAATATTTCTAAATTGCAAGTTTTGTGTGAGGAACGCCATCCTACGAAACCTGCAAAATTGTTTTAAATTTATATTTTGTATTTTATTCAGTCTATTTAAAAATGTACAATTTACCTGATGATGTGACGGGAATGGGGTTTGGTGACGGTACTACATCTAATAGAGGTTTAATTCTGTCTTGTTTACGTAATTTTTGTCTTCTGAGATCAATAAAATTTTCTGGTAATCCCAATCTGGTAGCTTCTTCGCTCCACAACTACAAAGCAGTAAAATGTAAAAGTAAGTTACTTTTTTGTAATTGACCACGCAATTACAATTTGTTAACATTAAAAGTGAAAACCATTAGTTTTCTTTTAGAAGAGTACATTAATAATTAAATTATAGTCTGATTACCAAATATGTGTAAACCATATGAAATTCTGAATGACATATTGGTATTAACAATTAACATATTTGCAGGGATACTAACCCCCTACCCCCACCCATCTGGAATCAAAAAATACAGATTATAAAACGTTTTATTAACTTTTAAACAATAATAAACACATAGAATGTTAATCACAAAAAAGAATCAATAATGCACTAAAAAGTAAAAACCAATATAATATAATGACCACATTTTAGATTCTGAGTAAAGTAAAAGATCTTTTGGTTTTATGATGATATTTATTATTATTATTTTCATTTTTTACGTAAAGAGACAGATTGGATTCAATCATTTCATGCATGCATACCTATTAAAATTGAAATATTATCAATTATCATTATAGTACTTTAAAGAAACTATGTTTTTCGATAAACACATACAAAATAAGAATAACTATTACATAAATAATTTATAATAGTGATTTACCCATAATTCTGAAATTAATAGTTAATGAAACTTGAAATTTGCACAGTATTTATGCAATATTTTTGGGGTTAAAACTTAAAAATACAAAAAATAAAAATACTTTTTTTTTTTTTATTAGATAAACGTTTTTATAAATATATTTATAGTGAGGGCACAATATAGATGTATTTAGAAAACTCAATAGCTTTATAAATTTGGTTTGAGTTTTGATTATCAAAAACTGATGATATTATAATTATTATTAGGCCATGGTATTTGAAGGGCAATACTGAAAAACTGTTCTAATGCCAAATAATTTATTTTTCGAACTATTGGGTTCCCGTACTTTTATCAAATATAAAATATTATAAAAAAAAAAAAAAAAATATATACTTTGCTACGCCCCTGCCTACTCTATACCTATCTACGCCTATCAGAATCATCTACGACGTGTAAATAAAGTACCTAATAATGAGACTGATAACGTATCATTTTATCTGAAACATTAATAGCTTTCCGTTTGAAAAGGTTTGTAGATAAACATCCAATGCAGTGGCTTATTTACGGGGGGAGGTCTTATCCCCCCCACCCCCCGAAGGTTATTTAAAACAATATCTTGGCAATATTATTAGTTGCGCTGGTAGTAGCACGGTTAAAATTTGAATCGCACAGCGATCTAGAGGCGCGTGCATGGAATCCGACATTCAAACTGACAATAATATAAGTACATTTTCGAATTTAACACAAAATTGAGCATAGCTGGTTCAATCTTTGACACTGAATACCCGACCGAAGTCGGGTTTTTTTTAATGAAACTTTTTGGATCAAGATGGAAAATTTTTGAGAATTTTTTTGTTCGGGCCGGGCCGAAAAAATTCGGCCCGTGCAGGTCTCTAGTAGGTATATCAACATTTTTATAAGAAAGTTCTTGAAAGACTTCGAAAAAGGATCATTTGTGTGAGACCAAACATCAAGAACACCTGAGTGTTTCATCGTGACAATGCGCCCTAGCTGCCTGTCACACAGTCATTACGTTTGACCAATTTTTGGCAACCAAAAATAATCATTATATTATATCGTTATGACAGTGAAATACCTAAAATAACATTAAAAAGTATACCCGGTGATTGCCTGAGTGGTCCAATAAATATATCGGAAACTGAATTGAATTTGTAAACACCTCTACTTTCAATGGATTTTATTATTTTTTAAATATTTTTTCTTATTTGTTTTTTTTTTTTTTAATGGATTAATTACATCGAGAAAATGACTAAATGTTTCGGTGATAACTCGCGAAAATTACTGCGCTGGGTTGTTTTCACACGAAAACTTGCACGTTTCAGTTTATTTCGCGTGAGCACTACGTAGTATGATGATGGTGGTGTCATATAAAACTAATACATTTATTAAGAGGATATCAGCGCAAACAATTTTCAATGAAAAACTCATGTCAGCATTTTTAATATTTTCAACAACTTTACTTACAAACATCTTAGAAGTATGACACGAATAATCAATTATAGATAACAATATATTATATTACGTACCATGCCTTTTTTTTTTTTTTTTTGATATTTAAAATATTCAAGAGTCAAATTTATTTAAAATGTCAAAAAAAAGTTAGTTTTTAATAACTCATAAAATATGTTTAAATGTACATAATATATTACAAAACGGCTATATGCGGTACCTATATAGGTAATATATCAAATTTGTCGGTAACGATAGATTAAAAGTTAAGTACCTACCTAATATAATAATAGTGGCACTTTTAAAGAACTTTTAACTTAACGAGTTAATTTTTAGTTTTTACAACAATGTAATTATTAAATATAGTTAATGAGTTTTTGTTATATCAATAGTTAATTGGAAAAGTTTTTACAAATTATTTTATTATTTTAAAATTTGGATTTATTTTTCCCACTGCTATATTATATTGAATAGGTATATAGGTACGCGCGATAATGATATTTCATATTTAAAAAATACCTATCGAAATTATTCACAAAATAAATATATTACATGACTATTGACTTACCGCAGACTTACTCATATATAATATATTATGTATATATTATAATAAGTATATATATATATATATATATATATATAGCCATATAGGTATATATATAGGCATACTATTACCGACTTATTGTATTTTATTATATTTTTATTTTTTAACCGTTTCGCTATAATATATAACGATTATAACATAGGTATGATCACTAGGTGTCCCTGCCCAGCTCATCAATATTCTCAAATCCTTTCTCCTAAATCGCAATTTCTTTATCAAAATGGGTTCTAATTCCTCATCCATCAAACCCATCGAGGCGGGTGTTCCTCAAGGATC